>JASDQU010815274.1:16680-49150 GCA_032191745.1 Picea mariana
ATGTAATAAAGGTCAATATTAATAAGGCCTTTCAATAAAATAGAATAAGGCGGATGTAAGAAGACCTAATAGAAGCTTCTCCTTCTAGAAGGATCTTCCTCTAGATGCTTCTCTTGATAGACATTTTGTATAAATAAGGGTCGAGGGTATGAAAACCCTAGCTTGGAGATTATTGTAACAGAGAACTGCTCGATTGGAGGTTGCCCCCTTGAAGAGGCCTGTGAACATTGATTTCTGAATCAAAGTGTTATTTCTATTGTTGTTCCTATATCATTTATGTGTTATTGTGGAGATTATGTTGGATATTTTACTGTTATTCTTCCATTACTAGCATTTTATTTCTGTTCTACATATTTTATATATCTGGTATCTTGCAGAATTTATGGTGGTCTTGAAATTTTTTGATTTTTTAATAATCACATTACAAGACCGCTTAATCCTATTATTTGCCCTGTGAGCATTCTATCGAACATAGGATTTGAAGTCGTCATTATCCATCTCGAGAAAAAAGTTTCATGCTAGCATTTGGTTTAATTGTGCTTGATATCCCAGTAATATCTCTCAACCCAATCAAGATAGTTTTCACAATGAACTGGTTCTAAGGTAGGAAAAGGTTAAGCCTATTTTGAAAAGGGAAATTTAGTATGTCCTGTGATTTGCTTCAGACATTGTTGTATACCAGAGAAACCCTCTTGGTTATTTAGGAACGATGGGAGATTAGAAAAGAAATCAAACTGTATTGCATCAATATCGTCACCCAGAATCTAGTCATCTACATCCTCCTGAGCAATAAAGTTATCGATCTCATCCTGAGAAAAACGATCGTTGGCCTTAATCACAAGGATCGAGCTCTGATGATCACGTTGTTGATTTCTCAAATTTTTGTATATGAGTCGGCCTGGCCTCTTGTTTGTAAAATTTATATCTGGATTACTTTGTTTCTTATACCTGCCCTTTTTTCTTGACAATTGATTCGTTTTAAACACCCTGAATCACCTCATGAGTAGGAAAAGTAGGAATCATATCTTTTAACACATCTAAAACTTCTTCGAAAGACTTTATAGGAATGAAAACACATCATGGCTTATTGTCTGATGGCTTATGGATATCAACACAGGTTTGATCTATGGACTCATGGCCTTCTTATAGATTAACACATAGGTTTTCGATAGTGGGGTGCGATCGACAAGGACTAGGGTTTTCATCGAGATGCATAGGTGATTCTGTTTCATTTTTCGATAGGTAGGGTAAAATTATTTCTAAACAATAAATTTCACCAACCATCTCCAGTCTTAGACATATACGAAAACATGAGGATTCGGATGAGGCCATGGTGAAATAGGCTTGCTGTGGGTTTAGTTTCTGTCTCTGATAGAACTTAGCCATTTTCTATAACCTTCTATGTAGATAAAAAGGCACATTCAACTTGAAACATAGAAAAACCATTAGCAAGCGGACATGATACAAGAATACCAGGCCCTATCTACCTTCACAGGTAATAAATTTCTTTAGCATGAAGGCTAAGCCATGCCATTGGGGTTTGAAAAGAGAATTTGATGAACCTTTTGGACAAAAAAACGTTTTCTTGGAGGCCATGAGTAAATGCCAGGGCATGCCTTTGATTTTAGTATTTTTAAACCATCGATCTCCCTCTTGCGATCATCCTGTAGCTTCTGCAATGGAACCCTCAGTCACCTCTAGCTGCAAATCCCCAATATTATCCCTGGTTCCATCAAAAGTCTGAGAGAAATCTTGGGCCACAACGAGGTTGAAACCCTCAAACCGTCTGATGAAACCATCCCATCCATACGCCACAATGACGTCCACGACATCATCATGAGAGAGGAGGGCTTGCGAACCATTAGGCTCAATTCTCACCACGGGCTCCATTGATATGTTCACATAGAAACAACAAGGGTATCGATAGATGGGTTGTGTTCTCCAACACACGAGAAGTAGGATGAGATATGCATAATCGGGAGGAAGGTGCCTAAGGATTTGGGAGGCTACCATAACAACCATTTGGAGGTTTGAGTGGGTAGTAACCAGAGGACGCACATAATAGGAAACCACTCTATGAAAATAATGCTAAGATCAAAGCATCAAAAATTACCACTTGCAACCATGAATGCAGGCCTGAGCTATGCAGGATGAAGGGATGATGTTTGAAGGTAAGTGTGTCAGTCTTGTACTAGGACGACAAGACTGTGATTCAACTATTAGGGGTAACATTCAAATTTCAAATTAAACAAAGTTTTCTTGTTGCACAATCATAGATATGTCAAATGTTAAAACCATATGATCAAAGATAGAAATGCTTGATTCATATCTACCAAGGTGGATAACTCAAGTTTTATGGTAATGGATCAACAAATGAAAATGATAGGCTTACAAACCTTAAGTATTATAAAAATATAGATGCCCTTTAGGTGTAATCCCATTTGTAAAAAGATAAATCCACAAACTGTATGATGACCACTCAAACCAAATTTTGTTCTAATTTCATGCTTTCAATCATGAAATTAAACAAAAAAAATGATATATTAAAAATGATGAACTGTTACACACAGTTGGGCCAATGAATCTTCTGAAAGTCAAAAATATAGAAAAGTTTGTAAGGAGAAGGAGGAAGCTACAAAAAAAATTATCCCTTGGCGGCGACATTTTACCATGATAAAATTTGACAAGAATTGTTGGCTACTAACAGGGCGTTAGGTGTGTGACAAAGTGGTATCATAGCAGGAAACAATAGTTGGCCTTCTTGGGATCATGAAAGAGAGAAAAAAAATTTAATATAAAACATTAAGGGGTAGGGCAATCTACACTACCCACCTGAAAGATCAAATTTAAGTTTTACTACTGAAAAGAGTGAGATCTTCTGATATTTACATGTTCTGAATATGAACTACATATTTTTGTTATATGTGGAATATTGAGGTTAATTTTACCTTACATAAAAAGAAAAATTTACTTGTGTTTTTTGTAAAATTTGAGGATAGTTGACTAAAAGAAAATGTTGTTATCAACACTTAAACAATGAGTGGATAGCAAGGGAAAACTACAATGAAATAATGGTGACACACTATGAGTGGGAGGGAATATTTCACAATAGAGAAGAAGATTTATATGAAACTATAAGAATCCTTATGGAATAATTACAAATCTTTAAATTGGACAATGAGAGACTCATGAGAGAACAAGAAAAAAAAACTACACTAAATGCAGTCATGTTGCAAATCCTATCAGACATACAAAGGAAATTTCAACATAGATCAATGGCTAGTAATGTGGACAGACCTAATACTAAGAGAACCCAAATTCCACCTAAGATACAAAACCATGTCCCTGAAAATGGAAACACAACAAGAAGCACCTCAAAGAAGGCCCAACATGGACCCAAGAGGCATGCTGACATCCAAGATTCAACTGAAGAATGCTCTCGTGAGGGAGTTGACAATTCCAAGGAATTGTCTAGCAGTGAGAATAGTTTAGATTCTCAAAGGTGAAGAAAGTGGAGGAAGTATTCCATAAGCCATGACCCTGAAGAGTTTAATAAGGCCAAACCACCCACTTTCGATGGAGAGATTAAGAAGGGGGAAGAATCAGAAGCTTTTCTACTCAACCTAAAGAAGCACTTCATAGTCCATTACTACTATGAGAACTTAAAGGGACAAATAACCATCATTAACTTGAATGGAAAGGCCTCCATATGGTGGGAGGACCTTAGAAATGTGAAAGGAATTCATGAGAAGGAATTGTCATGGAAACAATTTGAAAAGTATTCTAAGAAAACATACCTATTTGAGAGGTACTATGATGACATGACTAAGGATTTCTATGAACTCAAACTTGGACAAATCACCATTGATGAATATATCAACAAATTCCTTCAGTTGATGAGGTATGTGCCTTACATAAAGGATGAAAAGCTGAAGGTGTAACGATTCATAAGTGGGATACCTCAATCCTATCGAGACATAATTGGTGTTGATGAACATAAGACCTTAGAAGACATCATTAGGAAGGAAATGTATTGCTATGAGCAATTCAATCACAAGGTAGAACCTCCTAAGGATTGGAAAAAGGAGAGACGATTGGGATTTAAGAATAAGGGGTTTAAACCCTTAAGATTTAAGGACCATGGGAAAGGATATAATATGAGCCTTCCTGCTAAAAGTGTGTATCAGAAGAATTTTCCATTTCCAAGTGGAAATAAACGCTTTGGATCGATCCGAGGAAAGACTAACCATAAAAGGAGAGAACCAATGAAATGTTGGGGATGTAGAGAAGAACATTTGTTGAGGGAATGCCCCCATAGGAAATGAGACAATAGGAGTGTCTACAACATCTATGAAGCTACCACATTTGATGATGTGGCTAGGAGCATGCCACAAATTTAAGAAGCCCTGGATAATCAACAAGCAGATCACCCAGCATCAGTGGTGGAGATGGAAGGTATGATTTCAAACCATCCTGTTTCTATTTTGATTGACCCTGGTTCTAATCTGAGTTATGTGGCCCCTCAAAATGTTGAGAAATGTAAATTTTAGCCAGTAAAACATGCTAAATCATGGCTAGTACAACTAGACATGGGAACAAAAATAAATATAACAGAGGTCTTACCAACATGCCAACTTATTGTGAATGGGATAGGCACCCAAACAAATCTAAACATACTTCCTTTAGGATCTTATGACATGCTTATTGGCATGTACTGGTTGTCTTCCCATAAAGCCAAGCTAGATTGTTACAATAAAACATTGGAGTGTGAAGATGAGGAAGGAAGGAAAATAATCCTACAAGGAATTCAAAAGCATGTCTCAGTGAAACAAATATCAACACTTCAAGTGAAGAAGTATTGCATAAAAATATGTCCTTTATATGAAATACAAGTGTTGAACTTTGTTGGAGACAACAAACCAAGCCTAGAAGACCATCCTATATTAAGAGAGTACAAATATGTGTTTCTAGAAGAGGTATTTGGTTTACCTCCAAGAAGGGATATAGATTTTTCAATAGAACGTGTACCCATAGTGGTGCCAATGTCTAGAGAACCCTATATAATGAGTACCCCAATCTAGTCGAGCTCAAACTCCAGCTGAAGGAGATGTTGGAAAAAGGGTTACATCCATCCTAGTGTGTCCCCTTGGGGAGCACCATCCTTGTATTTGAAAAAGAAGGATGGAACAATCAGATTGTGCATATACTATTGACAACTCAATAATATGACCATTAAGAATACATATCATTTTACAAGAATTAATGAATTATTTTACCAGCTAATAAGTGCTATAATGTTTTCCAAGATTGACTTAAGGTTTGGGTACCATAAATTCTAAATTAAGGATCAAGAAATTGATAAAACAACCTTTAGGACAAGGTATGGGCACTATGAATTTGTGGTAGTGTCATTTGGGCTTACCAATGCACCAAACACCTTTATGTGCCTGATGAATAATGTACTCAGTAATCTCTTGGAAAGATTTGTGTTGTTCTTCATAGATGACATTCTTATCTATTCTAAGAGCATAGAAGAGCATGAAGAGCACCTGAATTTAGTGCTTCAATTTTTAAGAGAGCATAAGCTCTATGTGAAGTTTAGTAAGTTTGATTTCTGTCCTAAAAGGGTTAATTACTTGGCCCATGCCATCACTAAGGAAGGAGTGACAGTTGACCCTGACAAGATCAAATCCATCATGGATTTCCCTACACCAAGGTATGTCTCTAAGACATTCATAAAGGGGTTTTCCAAGATTTGTTATCCTATCACCTCCCTACATAAAAAGGGAGTTAAAATCATTTGGACAACAAAGTGTGAGGAGAGTTTTCACCAACTAAAACACCTTTTAACCAATGCACCGATGTTGAAAATTGTAGACCCAAAAAAGGACATTGTGGTGTGTACAAAATCCAACAAACAAGGACTTGGAAGATTCCTCATGAAATAAGGGCATGTAATCTATTATTAATCCAAAAAATTAAATGAACATGAAATCAATTATGTGACACATTACTTGGAATTGGTTGCCATAGAACATGATTTAAAAATATGGAGGAATTACCTCCTATCTAGAATATTTGTGTGGATGACAGACCACAATGGGTTGAGATACTTGTTTTAGCAGCCCAAACTCAATGTCAGACTACAATGGGTTAAGATACTTCTTTTACCATCCCGAACTCAATGTTAGACAAGCTAGGTGGATGGATCTCCTTAGTGAATTTGATTTTGAAATCAAGCATATTAAGGGAAAGGAAAATAGAGTGATGGATTCCTTCAGTAGAAGCATGAAGGTGAATCATATGGAAGTTGTAAGTGCATGTGAATCATACATCAAGGAGAGAGTTAAAAGTGCACAGGCAGCAAATGAGTTTTTCAAAACTATGAAATCATACTTAGAGAAAGATCCCACGGGGATAAAGTTTGAGGACTATCAATTGTTGAATGATGGTATTCTAACTTACAAAGGTAGTTTGTATATTCCATATTGTGACGACTTGAAGAGGTTCATATTCGATGAACTAGATAAAATACCATACACGTGTCACCCTAGTTATCATAAAATTATCGCAGCCACCAAGAAACTATTTTATTGGTTGAGAATGAAGAAGGACATAATTGACTACTTGGCCAAGTTCTTAGAATGTCAATAGGTTAAGGTGGAGCAAAGACATCCAGTAGGGTTTTTGCAACCCCTACCAATTTCAGAGTGGAAATAGGAAACCATCTCAATGGATTTCATCATTGGATTTCGTAAATCCACCAACCAGAATGATGTCATTATGGTAGTTGTGGATAAGTTGAGAAATAATTCCCACTTTATCCCTGTGAAATCAACTTGTAAAGCAATAGATATTTCCAAAATATTTATGAAATAAATATTTAGACTGCATGGCATTCCTAAGGAAATCATATCGGGCAGAGATACCAAATTTACTTCAAATTTTTTGGAAATCTTTATTTGCTAGTTTTGACACTAAATTGTTATATAGTACATCCTATCACCATCAAATAGATGCATATACAGAAAGGTTGAAACAATTAATATATTACATGTTGAGGATGAATGTTGTGCACCATCCCAAGAAGTGGGAAGACTACCTACCACTGGTAGAATTTGTTGATAACAATGGCTATCAGAAGTCATTGAATATGAGCCCTTTTGAGGTTATCTATGGTAGACAATGTAACATTGCAATCTATTGGAATAACCAGTAGGAAAAATAACCCTTTGAATAGAACTATTAAAATAAATGGAACAACAAATAATTCAAATAAAACATAATCTAAAGGTGGCTTAAGACTAGTGGAAGAGTTATGCAGACAAAAATAGGACACCTAGAGAGTTCAAAGTAGGGGATAATGTATACTGTTGAATCATACCGAGAAGAAGCTCCTTGAGAATGGGAACTTGTTCCAAGATAAAACCTTAGTTTTGTGGACCTTTTGAAATTATGTACAGAGTTGGACCGGTAGCATATATACTAGCACCTCCTCCCACGATGAGAGCACATAATGTTTTCCATATTTCATTATTGAAGAAATATGTACATGATTCTCATCATATAATTGATTGGTCTATGATTAAGGTGGAAGCATAGGGAGATTTCCTACTAGAAACACAATGCATGCTAAATAGGAAGGAGATCCCCCTAAGAAACATAACCATTTCTCAGGTCAAGGTGCAGTGGAAACACTTTGGCCTAGATGAGCCCACATGGGAATTGGAGGATGTCATGAAACATGCATACAATTTTTTGTTCACTATTGTACATAAAAACCATAGTGGTAGGCAGAACACCGAGGAGGTGTTCCTTTTAAGGGGGAGAGGATTGTAACACCCGTGTTTCCCCCAAATTGTAAATATTATTATTACTATGATCAGGACTATAGACAGACCTATGGTATGAATATTGGATAGACAATGAACCTTGTCATAGAAATTAATGTATATATTTTAATATTAAATGAAATGAAATTAGTGGCATGAATGTTAAAAGAGGGCTTCCAGGTAGATCATGATGCATGAGAAGGGATGGTAGGGGAACCGGTAATCGTGAGTTGACCCCTTCTAGGTCAATACCTAATTGGATATATATGTGCATCTCCAGAACAATATTCTGGCCCATAAAAACTTAATTACCATTTAGACTGGTAGTTGGGAAGTATTCCCTCAAGAGTCAATGAGGGAGATGGGAAGAGTTCCATCTGAAAATTCCTTACCCAACCCATGAAATATTGTTGGGAAAGGAAATAAAAGAAGGAAAACTCATGGGCAGAGGGCAGAAGCACATAGAGACAAGACACACAAATGGCCTGGAGGACCAATAGGGAAGAAGAATATCATGCAAGGATGTTGGGTTTTGAGGAAGAGATCTGTGGATAAATTGTTTTGGTCATAGGCATTCTTGGGAAATGTTTTATAATCAAGATGATAAATAGAGTGGTAGTCATTGTGTGGAAAATCACGAAAGACTCCCTTTCTTGGTGGATAAAGAACTAGACTTCAGGTTCTTGTGGGAAAAGGAGAGTAACCTTTGTCCCTTGATGTTGCTAATATCAATATAAATCCCTCTCATAGCATCATGATCTAGCTAGGGGTGGCCAGTTAGACAATACTCCAAGAATAATTATTCCTATGGTTGGGTGGAAAAGGAAACCCCTTTCATTAGTTTCCAACTAAATTCCAAAGTTTCATATAAGTGTAACTCTGAGTTTTATTTTACCTTGATTTTTTTTTTGTAATATGTAATTTCCTTGAGCTACATGATGGTGTGATTGTTTATCTCATTGAATGGTAGAGTTTATGGATATTATGGCCTAGCAGTATGGAACATTTGAAGTAGAAACTAAATATCACATTTTGTCAATGGATTCCTTTTTAGTCACATTTAGCAAAGGAGAGTTGTGATTAATGGGTTTGGAAAGGAATTGGAATAGAAGGCGAGATGGCCTCTGCTAGAATCTGTATGTAAACTAGTTTCTGCAATGAACAAATGTAGGGATCGAATCCACAAACAAAAATTTGGCACATAATCTATAGTATGGTATCAAACTCATTCATCCCTTGATATTTCCTTCTCTGCTATAGATTTTGAGTTACAAAGGAAAAAGGTGCTTCATTCAAACCACTCTTCCGAGTGACCACAGGCTCAACACCGTGGGATTAAAAACATATTTGATACCACTTGAGAGTGTATCTCTCGAGGATTTTCAAGACCCATATGATCAGGACCTAAAACCCTTCACTACACCCAAAGCGAGCTAAGACCTCTAGGTTTCAAGACTTCAGAGGTCCAGGACTTCATGGCATTTGAATATCATGACGTCCACTTCTACCAAAGGAAAACTATTGGAATGGTGACCAAATGGTTTGAATAGTAACTGGAGGTCTCATACCCCTTATCATGGTATCTGCCTTACTTTTAAACACCTACGAGCTTTTGACCGTGGGAATTTCTTACATCATTGATCATGATCATAGATCAAAAACTTGATCCTTGTCCTTGTCCCCTTATGGTTCCAACGGTGAGGATGCCACTTGAAATGGCCACTTGATCAGATGGTTGGTGGGGGTTTGTGACTCCATGACTTCACAAATCTTGCAATATCCCAACCCTTCAAACTTTCCAGAGTATTACTGACCGAAGGGATAAAAACATAGTGGATACCTTTTTCTTCCAGTTATTAATACTACATATTCTATCCTTCCATTATCCTTGGTCAAGTGGTAGAAAAGGATATTGAAAGATATTATATCGACGGCCCACAGATCTTGAAGGATTATAGGACTTCAAGAGTTCAATAGTTCATGATAAAACGTAATCTAGGATTTCGTCTAAAGGATGGATATTAATTACTCATGGGATTAAATAAATCTAGAGATAAAACTTAAGTTAAGTGCATGTGTGGGACCCTCTCCGGGAGTCCAGAACTTCGAGATGCTAGGGATCAAGGAGATTTGAGGATATAGGAGGGTGTTGTAAATGCCAAGGTGTCAAAACTCCATTGTTGAAGTGTCAATCCTAGATTGGGTGGGCCCACATATGCCAAGTTTATGTGGCATGAACAAAGAGTTCCACATTGTTTTGGGGTATGGGACGTGAGTTAATGTGGGACCCACCTCTCCCTTGTAAACTTTAGGCTACATGTAAGAATGGATAGATCGAAACCGTTAGATAGAAGGGTGGATAGGATTCCACCATATATCCTAGAGTGGTGGGAGACTTTGGGCCTTCGAGTCTCTGGGAAGTTTAAGACCTGCGTAATAATTTCAAAGGGCCAAAGGCCTGATATCTACAAATATTGGGAGGTACTCCCTACAACCAGTGGCCACATCACCACCAAGGGGGGTGACCCAGGTCACAAATTTGATAGGTCAGATGGTACGAAAAAGTGAGGCCATGTGTATTTTACATGGTGAAAAGTATGGCCATTGGCTAATGATGTCCCAAAAGCTTCATAGGACCATAACTTTTTTACCAGATATCGATTTCAAACAAGGTTATAGTCATTGGAAAGATATTAGTGAGCACAAAGAAATGGAATCCTTATTCGAAGGATTCAGAGAGCTGTAGGAAAGAGAAAATTTATTCCCCGTCCCTTAAAAGGATACTTAGGGGGTTGGGTGTGTGACATCAACCTTGGCATGAACGAATCAGACACTTGAATTTTTGAAGTCTATAGTCGATGGAAACTCAAAACATGGTCGTTGTTCTACCTAAAGTGTTTACCCCTTAAGGAATCTATAAAGGTTGTGCTCTTGGAAAACATCATCTGACACCCTTTGACTCTGGAAAAGAATGGAAAGAATAGAACCTCTTGGAGTTGGTTCATAGTGATGCCTACAACATCAATATACCTTTCCTGGAAGGTGCAAGGTACTTCATGACTTTCATAGATACTATCTCTCATTTCACTTATGTCTATATTATGAAGTATAAGATTATTTTCTTTGAAAAATTCAAACAATTTAGAGCCTTTGTTGAAAAGCAATGTGGTCAACCCATCACGTGCCCAAGGTCAGACAATGGTGATGAATATGTTAATCAAAATTTTCAAGAATACTTATTTTGATCTATTGTTGACTGGAAATGGTTCATTCCTCACACACCTCAACCGAATTGCATCACAAAATGAAAAAATAAGAAGTTAGTCAAAATGGCTAGATGTCTTTTTTAGGACAAATATCTACCTCCTTGCTTCTAGGATGAATTAGTATATTGTGAAAACTATCTTCTCAATTGCATCTCATATCAATTTGTTCCTTTTGTGACTCTAGTTGAATGATTGTGTGGAAAGAAACCTTCAGTCAACCAACTCAATGTGTTTGGATGTGATTCCTAAGCTCATATTTTTTATGATTCGAAAAATATGTTGGATGCAAAAATTCATGCTTGAATCATGATGGGATTCTTTGAAGAGTCTAAAGCCTATCGATTATTTGACACTATAAAATAAAAAATCATTATTAAGAAAAATGTATGAGAAGTATTCTAGAATCAATTTGCTGGATGCCTCCTCCGGATTGTTGCAGGATGGTCACCTTGATGTTGTTTCCAAATCTAGTCACCCTCTTCCATTTTTCAGTCCCTTGACTAGATAGATGAATTATGTTCATGTTTTGACTAGACCGTCGACCTCTGAGTCAATTCATCCTTCAATATCTATTTTGACTAGTCTTCTATCTTTGTCCACTGAAATTATTCTAACTTTTGATTGACCTTTTGCAATGAAAAAAAATTCACATGACTCTTGTCTACCCAAATGGGCTTCCAAGACAATTGAATTTGTTGGACCTGATGTTGGTGATATTTCCTCCAGATGAAAAAATCAAATTCAAAAGAAACATGTTAGTGTTGCATTGATGACTCATGTTATTGAAAATTATGATCATGTCACCTACTCAAATGCTTAAGGAAAACCTGAATCGAAAAAATGTGTGTAGAAGGAAATTGATTCTTTGTCAAACAATCACACTTGGGAATTATTTCCCTGACCACAACCAAATAATTTTGTGAAGTGTCAATCAAACTAGAGGAAACAATTTACCTTTGAAGTTGTTATTGAATGAAATAAATCTCACCTAGTTGTGAATGGATTTTGTCAACAAGAAGGAATTGACTATAATAAGACATTTTCTCTTGTTTCAAATATTAACTCTGTTTGACTTATTATTTCCCTTGCTGCTCATTCTGGATTGCATATCCATTAGATGGATGTGAATAGTTTTTTTCTTCATGTAGAGATATCTAAATTTTCATGGAACAACCTTATATTTTTATGATATATTCTAACCGGGTTTGTTGACTCAAGAAGTATCTGGATGGTTTGAAGCAATCTCCACAAGCTTGTAGTGCTAAGATCAATAGTTTCTTTCTTTGACTCTGTTTCAAATTTTGTGAATCTAATCATAGCTTGTATGTAATCCATACCAATAGAAACACTTTGATTTTTGTTGTATATGTTGATGACCTTGTCATTACTAGAAATAACAATAATCTCATTATTAGATTGAAGAAACAACTTGTAGACTCCTTTGACATAAAATATCTTGGTACTCTACATTATCTCTTGCATCTTCAAGTATTTGCACTATGTGATGTTTTTTTCATTTATCAATATAAATATGTAATGGATATTTTGACACATTTTAAGATGGTTTATTGGAATCCATGTTTTACTCCTTTTCAGCATGGATTCAAGCTTACCAAAACCTGTCAAACTCCCAAAGTCAATGCTACACTTTATTGACAATTGGTCAAAAGTATTATTTATGTTACTCATAGTCGAATTGAAATTTCCTTTTCTATTATTTTTGTTTATTTGTTTATGAAGGACCCTAGAGAAACCCACCAGAAATAATTCAAACGAATTTTCCACTATATCAAGGGTACCATATTTTGGTCTCAAGTGTTGTAGAAGTTCATATTCATTGGTTGGATTCACTGACTCTAACTCGGCTCGTAATAATGATGAAATTAAGTCAACTTCTAGATATGTGTTTCACCTCATCATTGGATTGATGGTATGGCCATGCAAGAAACATAACATAGTCTCCTTGTTGAATACAAAAGAAAAATATTGTGCCACTGTTCATGCAGGGACAAAGTTAGTCTAGATATGCCAGCCTCTACGTAAAATTGGATTTCTTGTTCATAACTCAACTATCATCGACCGTGATAATAAAATTTCCATATAAGTTATAGATAACCCTATTTCCCATAATAATATGAAGCATTTTGAGCTCCATGCTATCTATTTGAGATAGTTGGTTCATGAGAACATTGTCTCTCTTGAATTAGACAAAACAAATGATCAAGTTGTTGATATATTCACTAAACCTTTATTTGAATCCATATTTATCAAGATCTGTACAATGCTTCATATTTAAGAAGTTGTGATTATTGGGGGTGTCATGTTCACATAAGTTCACCTATTGAATCTTCAGAGTCATGTGTTGATCGGGGGTATTGGAATGTCAAGTTTTGATGGTACATCACCCTTGTCCTAGAATTAGTCTGTCGGGAGATCGACCCAGTTCTTGAAATAATTGGTCAGGTGATCAACCAAATCTCTACAATAGTCAGTCGAGTAGTCGACAAGTTTATCGATCATAAATTTGACTAGTAATTGAAGATAGTCAAATGGTGGATTGACCAGTCGAGTAATAGACTATGATTTGGATGCATGGATGGTTGGGTTGAGCATCCTTGTCAAGACATAAAGACAATGTGGATTGGTGAATTCAGCTCTAAAAACTTACAGTTCTATATGAACAAGATCCTCTTGATTTAAAGGAAGTTGGTTAGATATTGAAGCTATAAATAGCAAACCCGATGGGTCATTATCATCAAGTGAATGGTGGATAATATTATTATGTACAAGATCTCCATTATGCATTATTATGTTCTAATCACAATATGTTGTGCTTAAGTTCTATAATGGTGTCCTTAGACATCACCTCTTTGTCTTCAAAATATTATTTCCTTTTTTATTATATGCAGTACTATTTGTGTGTTTCCTATTAGGTTACACCCAATCCCCAATAAGTCGTACAAGTGAATAGAGGAGAACTGAAAAATTGGCTTAGAGATGGAAGTGAGATTCTATAGTGAAAAACCATTGGTTGATTATTTTGGTTGTTAAATATACAATGAAGGTGCATTGCATCGTTATTGTTACAGAAGATAGGTGTCAATTTCAATGTTAATCCTTGGGTCGAGTAATGAATTTTCATCAATGAATATATGATGATGTTTTACATGCAATAGAGAGTTTTTGGATTTTTTTTAAAATTGTTGGTGATAGTTCTTGTGGTAGTAATGGTGGTTGAATGGTGATGGAAAAATGAGGTAAATTTTTTGTTTTGTTTAATAAAATAATTGACCATAGGGAAATTTTAATTACACCTTGTATTTGTGGAAATTCTACGATGTTATAGGTAAATCCTATATATTGGTCCTGGAAAATTTTGAGCATGTACACTGCATAGAGTTGGTAGTTGGGATAAGTATTTTGTGGTAACTAGGTTATATTCATAAATTTTGTACATGACATCTCCATGAGATGGAGTCTGTAAATGGTATGTACTTGTATCCATGTATGTTACATGTAAAGGTAATATCATTGTTGTAAGTCCTGGATAGGCATGCATGGCCCTTTTCATGTGTCCTTGATGATTTTAATAACTTGTACAATATAGTGAAAAACTTGTGTTATGAAGTTGTTAGCACTTGGAGGAATAGGCTTATGTCTGTTGTATACTTTATGAGTGGACCATGTTGGTTATAAACTATGGTAGGTTCGTATAAAGATAAATTTTCTTATAATTTTAGGGGAGTTCATCAAGAAGTTGAATCAACCATGTAGTTTGAGGACATCCTATTACAATAGAAGTTGCAGTAACTAGGAACTCATGTACTCCAGTGGATGGTTGCTCCTTTACATTTTGATAGTTTGATGACGTTTACATGATTGAAGTATCAGCTGTAAGTGTGAGGTTTGAGTAGATATAGATTTTTTAGAGTCATGGTCGAGCATTTGATACATTGGACCCATGAAGATGTTATTGGTGGAGAATTTGATGTATTGGACTTTTTACGTCAACGCACGCTTCCTTCACAACCCGCAGGTCGAAGGTACACGTCAACATAGGATCTTTCCTTTACCACTAGCCCGAAGAACTCTGAACGGCTCTTCTATTTCCCTTTCGGGAAATCTGCACCCACAACAATTCCTCGTAAGATCATCCTCTTTTCACTTAGGAGATCGGATTTCATGCTTTCACTAATCCAATGGTCAAGTGCTTCTCTCTTGAATCTCCATTACCCGATGACAGTTAACACTGACCTTTCTCTTTCCTTTTCGAAACTTTCCTTATCGCGATTTCGGTGATCTCGATGTCGAGAGACTCACTTCCTCGATCCTCGAATCTCGATATGCCAATCCTTTGATACGCACATGACTTTGACTTTTCAATGTCCCTCTACTCCATTCGGATTTCGGACTTTGCAATATCATGAATCCTGATACAGAGATTTCAGGACTTCACCCCATGAAACTCCGAAATGGTCAATGGTCTTTGACCTCGCAATGATAATGTGCCACCTGTCCACCTCGCTTGACTCTCCTGGGCCCACACTATCCTTTCAACTATCGTGACTTCATGTTTAGTGATATCGCGATTCCCGTAGCAAGGTTTACGGGTATTCTACCCATGAAACCCTAAAATAGGGATTCACTTGCGAATCCAACGACCCTTGCTACCTTGGATCGATGGCCCAACTCCTCCTGAGCTTGGAACCTCTTGATGCTTTCACCGTAACTCCCCTGCTCGTCTGTGAGATCTAATGACTCATGGAATCTCTTGAAATCTCCTCAGAGAATTTCGACCGTCCGTCCCTCCTTGGTGAATTCTGTGAATGAACTAGTTCTCCTCTGCGCAAACTTACGGCACCTTCGTAACACTTCCAGGCCCAATTCCTCCTAGATGTCCTTCAATAGTTTTCTCGAAGGCCTTATCCTCCCTGAGATTTTCCACAGCTTTCAAATCATCAGAAAGAAAATGCTTTGAACGCACTCCTTGCGGCAAACTTTCAAACACTTCAAGTGTTGAAAACCTCGACTCTGTGCACTCCTGCAACAACAGTCTCTAAATGTTTTTCTCAGGTTCGCAACCCTAAGACTTTCCTTGGCCTGTGCACTCCTTGCACGACTCCTGTGCTCAACTGCACTTCTGAGTGAATGAGAACAAAAGTTACCTATCTGAACCCTTTGTCAATGCACTCCTTGCGGACAACTTCAACTGCACCCCTTGCAGGAACTGTTGCTCAGATAGAGAAACAATTGAAACTTATTATTACTTCCTCTCAGACTTCAAACTCAAAACATGAAATCATATACATAGCTTATAAAGAAAATGTATAACAGGAAGTAAACATTCATGAGCATAATATTCAACATACATACACATAGAACAAACACGATGCCATGAATTTGAATCAATCTTTTCTATTCATTCAAATATCTGTACATGGGTGTTCTTACACAGCTCTCTACATGCCCTTCTATGCTCCTCTTCTCTGCTAATAATCTTCATAATAATGTTACAATACGCAATGAGGGTGTCTATATCCCATTTCCCTCTTGCGCCCTCAAGCTGTCTAATCTACACATTCAATTCTACCTACTTACATTTAATTTCATAAATGCCTCCATCTACTAAAGACGAGATCAAATTGCTCAAGGTCCATTTACATTATACAAGTGCACCTTCAATTAACTATCACATTTAAGGTTGGCGCATTATCTTCAAGGGAAATTCAAAATGTGTGCTGGGTGGTTGTCCAGGTGTGTGGTGCCTCCATGCTGGCTCACTTGATGTTGGCGATGCTCCTGCATCATACTCCCTCACTTGAAATTTTTCATGGGCTCCTATCCATGAGATCGTGCATGGTCCATCCATGCTTTTGGATCTCTGCTTCATTCTCCCAGCTGGCATCTTCAACTGGATGGTCCTTCCACTTGACCAAATACTCAAAGTATTATTTTCTTCTAGTCTTCTTACCAATTCGTTTATCCAGTATGCACTCCATCTGTGGCTTTTCTGCAACTGGCATCTTCTTTCGCCACTACACCTCTGGTTGTTTATTTTCTCCGGCTTCCTCAGGTTTATATGGGTACAAATCTGCAACATTGAATATCAGAGAAATTTCGATACCATCGGGTAATTCAATCTTGTAAGAACTTGCCCAAAATTTTCTCAAGACCCTACATGGTCTGATTTTCTTCATCTTCAATTTATTGTATATTCCTCTAAGGAACCTTTCATTTCTCAAATGTGCCAAAATCGAATCACCAAATTCAAACTGAAGTTGTCTTTTGTGTTGATCTTCTCTGCGTTTATACTCTTGATTTGAATTCTGCAATCGGTCCTTCACCTGGCTGTGAAGTTCCTTCATCACTTCTGGGAAATCTTCTACACTAGTGCTCCTAGTTGTAGTCTATTCTGAATCCCTCAGTTCAGAAATTCCTCTCGACTGCATGCCGTATACAATATGAAATGGAATCTACCCTGTGCTTCTGTTCACTGAGTCGTTATATGCAAACTCCACCTGTGGTAATATATTGTCCCACTGGCTGTGGTGTTCTGTCACCAAGCTTCTCAGCAAGTCTCCTAGACTTCTGTTCACCACTTTTGTCGGTCCATCCATCCGAGGATGATAAGCATAACTAAATGACAATTTAGTTCCCAAATTCTTCCAAAATTTCCTCTAGAAGTGTCCTCAAACGTCGTATCTCTGTCTGAAACTATGCTCCTCGGTAAGCCATGAAGTCGAATGACTTCTTTGAAAAACAGGTTCGCAATGTGAGTAGTGTCACTGGTCTTCTGACATGGAATGAAGTGTTCCATCTTAGAAAATCTATCCACCACCACAAAGATTGAATCAAAACCTCTTTTTTTTCTTGGCAACCCCAATATGAAATCCATGCTGATTGCATCCCACGACCTCTCAGGTACGGGCAATGGTTGGTAAAACCCTACAATCTTCCTCCTTCCCTTCGAATGCTGACAAATCCTACATCTGTCCACAAATCTCTTGACCTCTGATCGCATTCCTAGACAAAAGTATGACTCTCTTAGATTTGCGAATATCTTGTCATGACCGAAGTGTCCGACCAATCCTCCACTGTGTTTCTCCTTCAGCAAATTCTCCCTCATGGAGAAATTCAGAATACACAGCTAATTGCCCTTAAACAACAATCCTTCCTGGATCATGTATTCATCCCATTGGCTTCTATCTCCGAGAACTAGATTCTTAGTTGCTTCATACACTTCCTTAAAATCTAGATCATCTTCATACATGTCCCTGAAATCATCAAAACCCAATGTTTTGACTTTGAACTCCTGCAACAGCAAACACTTCCTGCTCAAAGCATCAACAACTTTGTTAGCAGTAGCAGAAATATGTTTAATCAAAAAAGTGAAATTTTGCATATATTCAACCCATTTGACATGTATCTGATTCATCTTCTCCTATTGAGTCACAAACTGTAATGCATGATTGTCACTGTATAAGACAAATTCCTTGGGAATTAAGTAATGCCTCCATTTCTTCAATTTCTGTATGATAGCATAAAACTCCTTATCATACGTGGAGCATTTCACTTTCGCTTCATTCAGCTTCTCACTGAAGTATGCAATCGGCCTGTCTTCTTGACTCAAGACTACCCCTATTTCAAACCCACTTGCATCGCATTTCACCTGAAATGTTTTTCGAAAATCTGGCAACACC
Organism: Picea mariana; assembly: GCA_032191745.1. Taxonomy (NCBI): domain Eukaryota; kingdom Viridiplantae; phylum Streptophyta; class Pinopsida; order Pinales; family Pinaceae; genus Picea; species Picea mariana. The sequence goes on from JASDQU010815274.1 coordinate 35,479, forward strand.
AGAATTGGTTGTTCTGTGATCTTCCTTTTCAATAAATTGAAACTCTTTTCAGCCTCCTCTGTCTAGTGAAAACACTTATGTTTCTTCTTCACTTTGTCCATCATCGTTGCGCTAATTCCACTGAAATTCTTGATGAATTTTCGGTAGAAACTAGCTAATCCGTGAAAACTTCTCACCTCAAAAATATTCCTCGGTGATGGCCAATTCTTGATCACTTCTACCTTATCTATATCCATTCTCAATTTATCTACAGAAATAACAAATCCCAAATAAATGAGCTCTGTCTTCATGAATGAGGATTTCCTCATATTTATCAACAACTTCTCCTACTGTAATTTCCTCGTCACTGTAGCTAAATGCTCCATATGTTCTACCACTGATTTACTGAAAATCAGTATGTCATCCAAATACACAATGAAAAATTTTCCGATGAACTCCCTCGGGACTTCGTTCATCAACCTCATAAAATTACTCGGCACATTTGTTAATCCAAACGGCATAACAAGCCATTCATACAATCCTTCATTGGTTTTGAATGTTGTCTTCCATTCATCACCTTCTCTCATGCGAATCTGGTGATAACCACTTTTCAAATCAATCTTTGAAAAGAATTTTTCTCCACTCAAGCAATCCATCAGATCATCCATCCTCGGTAATGGAAATCTGTACCTGATGGTTATCTTATTAATTTCCCTAAAGTCAGTACACATCCTCCAGCCTCCGTTTTTCTTCGGACTGAGTACTATTGGAACAACACATGGACTCAAGCTCTCTCTGACCAAACCTTTGTCCAACAAATCCTGGACTTGTCTTTTTACCTCCTCATTCTCTTGTGGCATCAATCTATATGTGGCTTTGTTTGGCAAACTAGCTCCTAGTATGAGATCAATATGATGACTCACACTTCTGATCGGTGGCAACGAACGAGGTAGTTCATCCACTACTATATCAGCAAACTCTTCCAGCAGTTCCTGAATTTCTTCTGGTAAATCATCTACTCTTGTGCTGGTCAAAACAATCCTCAGTTTCCTGACCACAAAGAATTGCAGTTCTTCTCTTTTCTTAACCTCTGTAAGAAGTTCCTTCCCACTCATGAGAAGTACAGTGTTGCTTACTTCAGGCCTTACTTCCTTATCCTTGATTGGAAGCAACACGTGAGTTGTCCCATTCTTCTGTAGGGTGTATGTTTTCATTCTCCCATCATGAATCACATTCCTGTCATATTTCCATGGTTTACCCAGCAATAGATGACAAACATCCATGGGAATGACATCACAGAGTATCTTATCATTATATCCCCCTATCTTAAACTCAACTAAACACTGTTTAGTGACAGTTACCTGGTGTCCTTTTTGTAACCAAGAAATTCTGTATGGGATTGGATGATCAATCGTCTCCAGCTCCAGCTTTTCTACCATCTCGGTTGAAACAAGGTTATCAGTGCTTCCACTATCTACAATAACCTTGCATACCCTGTCCTTGGTCTTGCAAGCAGTCCGAAAAAGTCTAGTTCTTTGGACTGAACTCTCCACCTCCTTCTCTGGTGTCAAAAGAGATTTTCGCATCATCAACGATCTTCTGCCTTCAGCGTCTTCTACCTCAACATCCCGCCTCTATGCTTCGGTGATGTGAGCTTCTCCTCCTTCTTTCGTTTTATCTGGACACTCATAAGACTTGTGCCCATTCTTTCCACATGTGAAGCATGTTGCTACTCCACCTCTTCCTCTTCCTCTACCTCTGGTATGAGGAAACGTGTTATTATCAGCATAATCTCCTCTCTACTCAGTATGTTTTCCTCTCTGTTCAGCATATTTCCCTCGCTGTAAACTTCCACCTCTCTCAGTTCAAGTCTAAGGTTTCTTCCAGTCGTCCTTGGGCTTCTGGTTTCTATCCTAGGCAACTGATTTGCCTCTAGGATGACTTTTGCCTTGGCCTCTTTGACTCTACTTTCGGCTCAGCTTCTCTTCAACTTTCAGAGCCAATTGATAAGCATCTTCCACTGTTCGGATGGTCAACATGCTCATCTCATCTTGGATATCGTATCTCAGGCCATTCATGTATCTGGCAACTTTTTCATCATCGCTCTCCTGATGACTTGTCTTGATGTTCAGCTTGTAGAACTCTTCAGTATATTCTTTTACTGACATTAGCTTCTGTCTCAGGTTCTGCATCCTCTTGAACAATGTAATCTGATAATCTCTGGGGATGAATTTCGCCTTCATCTTTGTGATCATCCTGTCCCATCTTTTGATCTTCTGCTTGCCCTTGCAACGTCTGTCAGCTTGTACTTCATCCCACCCCAATGCTACATGTCCCTTTAATATCGTGACAACATGCTTGACCTTCTTGTCCTCTTCGACATCTTCATAGTCAAAGTATGTGTCTAGAGATCTAATCAAGTCCAGAAGTTCCTCTGCATCCAGGTTTCCCTCGTAAACTGGAATGTCCATCTTTTCTCTTGCACCCATTCTTGCAATAGCTTTGATTAAGAATTCATTTTCTGTGTCTTCGGCTACAAATTATTCTTCATGTTCATCTTTGATTTCACTTTCGGAATCACTAAGATCCCCAGCACTGACTGTACGCCTTTGTGTTGTTTCCATGTCTTTGAGTCTAGCTCGTAGATCATGCATCTCTATCTCCATAACTGGATCAATCATCTGCCTACCCCTTCTTCTCGGCATTTCCCTATCCTCTGGATCAGGTGATTTTCTATCTCTTCTCCTCGGCGACATGATGAATCCTCCTTCTCTTCACTGCTACAGAAATAAAAGAACCTTTATGAGCTCTGATACCAAACTTACGTCGACGCACTCTCCCTTCACAACCCGCAAGTCGAAGGTCCACATCAACATAGGATCTTTCCTTTACCACTAGCCCGAAGAACTCTGAACGTCTATTCTATTTCCCTTTTGGGAAATCTACACCCATAGCAATTCCTCGTAAGATCCCCTCTTTGCACTTAGGAGATCGTATTTCATGCTTTCGCGAATCCAATGGTCAGGCACTGGTCTCTCGAATCTCCAAAACCCGACGACAGTCAATACTAACCTTTCTGTTTCCTTTTCGAAACTTTCCTTATCACGATTTCGGTGATCGCGATGTCGAGAGACTCACTTCCTCGACCCCTGAATCCTGATATGCCGATCCTCCGATACGCTCGTAGCTTTGAATTTTCAACATCCCTCTACTCTTTCGGGATTTTGGACTTCGCAATATCATGAATCCTGATATGGAGATTTTGGGACTTCACCCCTCAAAACTCCGAAATCGTCAATGGTCTTTGACCCCATGACGATAATGTGCCACCTGTATGCCTCCCTTGACTCTCCTGGCCCCACACTGTCCTTTCAACTATCGAGACTTCGTGTTTCATTATATTGTGATTCCCGTCTCAAGGTTTATGGGTCTTCTACCCATGAAACCCCGAAATAGCGTTTCACTTGCGAATCCAATGGCCCTTGATGCCTTGGATCGATAGCCCCACTCCTCCTGAGCTTGGAACCTCTCGACGTTTTCATCGTAACTCCCCTGCTCGTTTGTGAGATCTAACGACTGACGAAATCTTGTGAAATCTCCTTAGAGAATCTCGATCGTCCGTCCCTCCTTGGTTAATTCTCCGAATGAACTAAGTGTCCTCCACAAAGTAGTTCTCCTCTGCACAAACTTACGGCACCTTCGTAACACTTCCAGGCCTAATTCCTCCTAGCTATCCTTCAACGATTTTCTCTAAGGCCTTATCCTCCCTAAGATTTTCTACGGCTTTCAAATCCTCAGAAAGAAAATCCTTTGCATGCACTCCTTGTGGCAAACTTTCAAACACTTAAAGTGTTGAAAACCTCAACTTTGCGCACTCCTGCAGCAGCAGTCTCTAAATGTTTTGCTCAGGTTCGCAACCCTGAGACTTTCCTTGACCTGCGGACTCCTTGCACGGCTTTTTTGCTCAACTGCACTTTTGAGTGAATGAGAACAAAAGTTACCTATCTGAACCCTTTGTCAATGCACTCCTTGCGGACAACTTCAACTGCACCCCTTGCAAGAACTCTTGCTCAGATAGAGAAACAATTGAAACTCATTCTTACTTCCTCTCTGAATTTAATCTCAAAACATGAAATCATATACACAGCTTATAAAGCAAATGTATAACAGGAAGTAAACATTCATGAGCATAATATTCAACATACATACACAGAGAACAAACACGATGCCATGAATTTGAATCAAGCTTTTCTATTAATTCAAATATCTGTACATGGGTGTTCTTACACAGCTCTCTGCATGCTCTTCTATGCTCCTCTTCTTTTCTAATAATCTTCATAATAATGTTACAATACACAATGAGGGTGTCTATATCCCGTTTCCCTCTTGCGCCCTCAAGCTGTCTAGTCTACACATTCAATTCTACCTACTTACATTTACTTTCATAAATGCCTCCATCTACTAAGGATGAGAGCGAATCACTCAAGGTCTGTTTACATTATACAAGTGTGCCTTCAATTAACAATCACATTTAAGAAAATCCTTTGCATGCACTCCTTGTGGCAAACTTTCAAACACTTAAAGTGTTGAAAACCTCAACTTTGCGCACTCCTGCAGCAGCAGTCTCTAAATGTTTTGCTCAGGTTCGCAACCCTGAGACTTTCCTTGACCTGCGGACTCCTTGCACGGCTTTTTTGCTCAACTGCACTTTTGAGTGAATGAGAACAAAAGTTACCTATCTGAACCCTTTGTCAATGCACTCCTTGCGGACAACTTCAACTGCACCCCTTGCAAGAACTCTTGCTCAGATAGAGAAACAATTGAAACTCATTCTTACTTCCTCTCTGAATTTAATCTCAAAACATGAAATCATATACACAGCTTATAAAGCAAATGTATAACAGGAAGTAAACATTCATGAGCATAATATTCAACATACATACACAGAGAACAAACACGATGCCATGAATTTGAATCAAGCTTTTCTATTAATTCAAATATCTGTACATGGGTGTTCTTACACAGCTCTCTGCATGCTCTTCTATGCTCCTCTTCTTTTCTAATAATCTTCATAATAATGTTACAATACACAATGAGGGTGTCTATATCCCGTTTCCCTCTTGCGCCCTCAAGCTGTCTAGTCTACACATTCAATTCTACCTACTTACATTTACTTTCATAAATGCCTCCATCTACTAAGGATGAGAGCGAATCACTCAAGGTCTGTTTACATTATACAAGTGTGCCTTCAATTAACAATCACATTTAAGGTTGGCGCATTATCTTCAAGGGAAATTCAAAATGTGCGCTGGGTGGTTGTCCAGTTGTCCAATGCCTCCGCGCTGGATTGCTTGATGTTGGCGATGCTCCTGCATCAACTTTTGAATATGCTAGTGAATACCTAACCTAATAGAGATTGACACAAGTACTCATTAATGGGGAGTGCTAGAATTCTTAACTGCTAGTTGTCTTATAGACTAATGTGTGACACTAAAACTTTATCATACTAGAAAGTTGTTCTTCTTATTGTATTGATCATTATAAGTGAGAATTTGAATCTATTTAAATAGTTTGATTCTAATTTTTAAGGGTCTCTTAGATATAGTTGGATATGAGGTATTTTCTGCAATTAGTTGGCTCTTATTTTGATTTGTGGCTGAAATATTCTCTAAACATGTTAGTGTTCCATGATAATGTATCTATATTAACGAAAAACATGACCTATTTATATTTAACATTGTTTGATGTTGATAGAATGTTGAATATATTTTTTATCAGAATGGTTTCTTATAATTCTTAAACAATATTCATATAAAAATAACTAATTGAAACTATTATAACCAATGATATTTTCATTGGCATGGAAGGTAAATTTCCTTCAGATAGATTCCTATCGTGTACTTTCATAAATGCAATGGAAATTCAAGGGAAGAGAGAGAGGGGGGGAGAATATTTATCATTTCGATGGTTTTTCCCCTAATCTCATAAAATAATTGATCAAAATTCTCAATTGGATGCAAAACTATGATTTCAATGATTGCAAAATTCAATTTCATACTAATTTGGGGACTTTGAATATATCAATATGCTCAAAATTACAATTTGAAGAATGGGAAATAACATTTGAGTAGTTCTTCATCCACTAGATTCTAAAGGATATGAAACAATCTGAGTGATGAGTAATCAACACCCTTCCATGTTTATTAATTTAATGAACAATGTACTTGTAAGAAATGCATTGTAAAAATGAACATTATAATTATAATAAGTGCATTGTAAATTGAAAAGTAGTAATATTGGCATTAGAAAATATTTATTGATGAAACCATCATTTCTCACATACTAATTATCTCTATGGGTTTTGTATAAACAATCCACACTACTAATTGTTTATGTTGTACCATGATTTGACCTATGGGATTTTGAATACACAACTTCTTCTACCCATTTTTTTATTTGTTTCAATAGTTTATTTTCTATTTTGGGTATGTAATTTTTTGTGGAGGGAGAAACAAATTAACTATGACTATGACTATAATAAAAAAAAATCGATAGCACACACATACACACACAACCAATGAGAATATTTGATATCAAACTTCGTTTCTTTTATTTCTTCATAAGTGAGATATATATACACATAATTTCTTTTAGATAAATTCTCAAAGAAAGATCTACAAAAGATCTATCTAGAAATAATATTTTCTAATAATAAACAATATAGAAAATCCATCTCTTCTAGATCATTTTATAATAGAAGGATCTATATTTAGTCTTGATCTAAGTAAAACTTTTATATAACTCTCTAAAACTAGTGGCAGTAATTACAATATTGCAACACTCCCCCTTAATTACGACCATTGAATGCTTAAGCATCTAAAATACCTATATTATTTCTATGAATTCAAAAGCATCTATTGCTAATGGATTTGTGAATATACTGACCAATCGGTCTTTTGACTGAAAAAATTATAAATATATATCACGATTGTTTACAATCTCTCTTATAAAATGATATATTGTATCTATGTTCTTGCTTTTTGTTTTCTCGTGTTTTTGTTGCTACATATTTAGCTAATGTTGATGACATCATCTGATCTAAAAATGTGACTTATTTTCAAGTTACCAAAGTGAAATTGTTTTTCTCAATACTAAAAAACACTTAGTGAATAATTAAGAATTGCATAATTGAAGAAAAAATAGCATAAATAATAAAGAAAAGAAAAAGAGGAGGTTGATAACGGAGTTCACCCCTCCTAGACTATGTGTCTAGGTCCACTTCCAATGAGTGATTACTTTATTAATGATGTTCAAATGCTTAGATTACATCAAAATTATCCCAAACTATATACAATGTTGTCTCCAACTCTTCTACAAGGCTCCAACTCAAAGGCCAAATCACCTCTCAGAACTAGGCTTCCATAATTAGGCCTAATAACCCACTTCTCCAATGTATTTTATCTAGGAAATATCTTTGCATTTACAAAAATACCATGGTAATTCTTTACGATATGAACCATATAATGCCATGGAAAAATTATACAACAAAGGTTGATAATTCAAAATACATTCGATCCATTTTTTATGGGGTATGTAATATATGGTATATAACCATATACTATATGGTCCAACCAACAAATATTAAAACAACCAAAAACTAAACTTATAAAATATATGGTCAGCCATAAATATATCGTATGTTATTTTTTTTTGAACTTGCCATCATAAAAATAACCATTTATTACATATATGTGGTATAATATATGAAATTCGATTTTTTTCCATACATGAATTATACCATAGTCACTCGAACATATCCCGACCATATATACATATGGTTATTCATTGGTTATATTGGTTAACACATGGGTGGAGTTCGTGAGGTCAAGCCTATTTAAATGGACACTTGACACTGAGAAGGGGGATGAATCAGTGTCACAAAACTTTGGACAATTTTCCACTCTTCATAAATTAACTAAACAACATATATTTATTTCATTTTCTCAACCAATATGTACAAGAATAAATTATTTATTTATTTATTTAAGTTGAATGAATACATAATATCAATCTTTGAATATCTTCAACTTCAAGAAAATATGAGAGACCCATCTCTTTGTTACAAGACCAAGCTTGTCGTTCTCATATCCAACTGAGAAATGAGGAATACAACCCTCATAACAAGTCCCAGCTTCTTGATCCCAGATCCAACTGAGATGTGAGGAATCCAATCCTCATACAAGATCCATCTTGTAAACATGCACCAACCTGATAGAATGAACCTTCATTCAATCCATTATATATAAATATATATACTTCAACAAATTCAACTACACCTTTTTCACTATTATTTCTTGTTTATATAGTCTTCCAACTGATGTGAATTTGAATCATTGCATCTTTTGATATTGAACCATTGTACCTTTTCATTTAAATGATAAATTTAAACTTTAAATAATATCATTTTTCCTTTTATTCATAGTGATCATGATTTAACTCTCTTTTAATCATGATTGTCTGTCGGTTCTTTTGTCTTCATGAGTTGATCACAGACATGGATCAACTCATCATATCATACTCATGCTTTTGTTGTGTTCTCAGTTCACCAACAGATCATATTTGATCTTTTATCGATTCTTTGTATTTTTCTAGTGATAACTCTCTGTCGAATTAAATATGTATGAGGTGCTTCCTTCAAACCATTTACATATGACCATATGCCCAAAAACATGGGCTCATTGATTTAAGTGTTTCCTCTTATTTTACCCTTATTTATCCATTCCATACGACCACAGGTGGTGACCAGACACTTAGATAAATAAGTTCTTGATCACTTGTCAAGATCGATGATCACATTTTAATTGCATGATGAGATGGATGAATGTCGTTACTTCGAGACTTCATCCTTCACGACTTCCAACCTCTGTAATCATTCAAATATCCCAAAGAAAATTTCCCCAAAATGGATCGGGCAGTCAATATTCGTTCTTCCTTTAGTCAAATGATCGTGGCTTTTCCAAAGGTTTCGAACAAATCGACAACCATGACTTAATCTACAAGTGAGTGAATGGTTCCCTTTTACTTCGAGAGTTTGACGTTGGGTGATTTCCAATCTTTGCAGTCATTAAAACTCCCGGATAAAAGACATGTGTCCATAATATTCAACAGTTGAGAATGCTCTCTGAAATAGATCAACGGTTAGAATCACTTCATGGTTTATGCTTATTCTATCCTTCTACCTTACTTGATCAACGGTTGAGAGCGCTCTCGAATTATATCAACGATTAGCCTTAACTTCAACCTTTAGCGCTTCGAGCAGCTACTGGCATTTGAAATTGGTTTCCCTAAAAGTACATACTCTCAAAGTGACATAACTTTCTCACGTCATTGTTGACTTGGCACTGGTCGACTGGCTTCCATGTGTCACTTAGATCGTGACTTATACGTACTTGAAATTCCAATTTCATCTTGACACTTGTCATTATCTGATTGTGCCACATATCCTTGCTGACATGGTCTGCTGATGTGGATCTCCTGATGTGTGTGATACATGTCTTCACTTTGTGACTTTAGAACTTTGGCCTTTAGGTGAATTTACATGTTTGCAACACATTCTTGTTGAAGTGGTCATCGTTGGAGTTGACCACAATCCTGATCCAATGGTCATCATGTATTCTCTAGATCTTATGGTCCTTATTTATGCCTTACTCTTTCCTTCCACTCAACTTCATCCAACGATCGAGAATTCTCCCAGAGTAGATCAAGGATTAGGAATGATTGTGGGGTCCTCAACTAGCATGGAATTTAAAATTGTCATCAAGTTTCACAATGGAAACTACTCATTTGGTAGTGTAATTGATGCCAACCGTAGATCTATTGGCGGTTGACCATCAAAGGTCGGTGTGGATTGTGGAACCATAACTTGCACATGGTTTAGTGTTTCACTAAAACTAAACAATTGAGGTTGTGTGATTGTTGGTGGATCAATCATAGTCATTGATCTTTGAATCGATGATATTTGATGGTCTAGACTAATTGCAGGATTGGAAATAAAATGTTTTTTAATTCTCCCTTCTCTCTCCGCAATGCATCCCTTCCCTTGATCTGGCATTTTCATATCCAATGGTCACAACTTGATCTGATCATTGAATTGTCCTCCAACGGTCCTTATCTTGTAATCTGATGGTGTAGACAAATTATGGGATTGGAATTAACACATTGTTTAATCCTCCCTTCGTGCTTCTCAATCAATCCATACCCTTGATCTGGGGCTTGCATATCCAATGATCATGACTTGATATGATTGTTGACCAGTCCTCCAGTGCGTCATCTCTTCTAATCTTTTGGGTTTATACTTGGTTTCCAACTGAACCAAGGATATTTACATGCTCTGATCTTGTGCAATCTAATACGTTGCCTCTCTTGATATTTTAGGTATATTCCTCTGCACCTCACATTATGTCTTTTGTGTGACTACTCCTTGAAACTATCCCAATGAACAAGATTCTTCCTTGAATCCTTTGTATTTTTCCTGTGGGGATTTCGATCCCGATGGAATTTCTACAATGCACTCTTCCTTCTAAGCTTTGATTAATGTCCTTGCTTTTGAGCTTCTGATCTTGAATCTCTACATATGTTTTTTACATTTTCATTTTATGCTAATTGTTTTACTATTGATGTCAATGAAATTTAATCAATGACAACTCATCAATGAAATTCATAATAAAAACTTATCATCACATCATAATGACATCGACTGTTGACATCAATGACAACACATCAATGAAAATGTGTCCAACAATATCCACCTTTGTCATTGAGGTAAATACACTAACTTCATACTCAAACACCCCCTATGATGTTTCTTCTCTCCTCTGAAGTTACTCTCCCCCTTTGACATCAATGGAAAAGAGTTGCTCCCCTTATGATCAACCTCTATTTGTCTTCATGTTGTTGACTAAAATATGAATTTGGGTAGATCCCCCTCGAATCATGTTCTTCCTGCCATAACTGAATGACTCCCCCTGTCAATATGATCTCTCTTCTTCTTACTACTCTCCCCTTTTGTTTCTGAAACTCCCCTTGTCAATATGATCTCTCTTCTTCTTACAACTCTCCCCCTTTGTTTCTGAAAGGGTAGGTCTTCCTAACAACGTCTCTTCCCCTGTTAATTTACTAACTGTTTATCTCAGTCCATTAGTATATTTGTGTTCAAATAAGTAGTCTTGTTGATACCAACTTGTAGTGATACCCATTTGTAGTGATCAAGTCTTTCAAAACTTAATCTAATTACTTTCTTATTTAATAACCAAAATACTCCACCTGAGTTTTTACTAACTTTCCTTTGTCAAATAGAATAAGAGTATGAATCTTACTGATATTTTTTTTTTATGTGCTTCTTATTCTTCTTTTATATTTCAGAGGAATATCAATTGAGGAATGATACCAATTGATTTAAATATCGATATTTTTATCAATTGATCTTTGTTGGATGATACTCCTTGAACTTATCTTCTACCTTTATTTTCCTCTTATCGTATTCTACAACTAACCCTACCAATGATTTTTCTTTTGACCACTAATATATAGATAGTTGTTAATCCCTAAATAGTGGCTCATTACCCCTTAATCGAGGCATATTACATTAGTAATTTTATTTTATTTATTTCAGCTTTATTCCATTAGTTGTAATTATACCTCCTAGTCTCCTATATATACCAAGGAGACATTTTCATTTGGAATCATCTTGTAATTAGACATTTATGTGGGCATAAGGAGGTTGCCCCCTCAAAGAGGATTATTATCTAAAATTCTCTCTTTTTCAAGGCGTTGAGTACCTATTTTGAGGTTTTTCTATGCTATATTGATATTTGGTTCTTAACATATGGTATCAAAGCTCAAGGTCTTGGGGTTTCGTTGCTACAGATGTAGCACCTTGGCATTTTAGCTATAAATTTTTTTCTGCAATGTTTCAAAAGGAACATCTTGCGGGATATTTATTATATGGATCAAGGTACATTGGGTTACAATTTCAGATCCTGAGGCCTTTTACGTTCGGACATAAAACCTGTGTAAGATAGGGTTACGGAATCATTGTGAACTGATTCATTGCAAAATTTTCAATATAAAATTTTTTCTGTAACGTTTCAGACCCTGAACTCTGGAGACCATTCAAATAAATTTGTAATGTAACTGTGGTAAAAAATTCATCTTCTGGGTCATCTTAAATTTGTAGATACACCCTGTGGAAGATATACACCTTGTGGAAGATAGGGTATCTAACTAGTCCTATTGACTAGTCTCAAGAAGGTGTTCCGAGTAAAACAATCATAACTTCTTCCTAGAGCATCCAAATTGAGTGAGACCAGTTGCATTGGATAGTGGACAGTCATTATTATTTTGGGTACGAGTTTCAGAATTTTATATCAATTATTTTGTGCAGGGAACACTATACAAGTGAGATCTCTTGGAAAGGCCAAAAATCAGCGAGTTGTGGGAAAGTTATCGTAAATTCCACTTGGCACATCCAATTTTGATCAAACATGTAGCATTGCAGAGAAGAAATATAAGAGAACTATAAAAAATAAAGTTTCATACCCATAAGGGTCGAAACTTTTGGAGATACAACAGAAGAAAGATTGTCTAGAAGAACCACCTAAAACTCAAGGCTCAAAAGTGATACTTTGCCAACATGCCACCCAAAATAGGAACTTCTACACCAAATAAGCCTCCAGATATTCCTAATTGGACTCTTGATGAAGGTGAATAAATGTGTAGGGACATAAATGAATTACAAAAGAAGACAATGACAAAAGATGAACTACAAGGGATGATGGATTCAACTGAAGCTAAATTGGAGGCAATAATGGATACTAAGATGGATGGTTTAAAAAGAGAGATCATGGAAGGAATGAAAAATTTCCTAATAGAGAGGACACCTGAAAGTGAAAATGTGTCCCATGAAATTCATGATTAGGACACAAAGAAGATGAATCAAGAATGAAGAAACTCCAACTTTGGGTTAAAGACCAACCACGTTCCTAAGATCGATATGAGGAAGTTTTATGGCAAGGACCCAATCACATGGATACTTCATATGGAGCAATTCTTTGATCTACATAATGCACCACATACAAAAAAGGTACGAATTGCTTCTTTATATTTAGAAACCAATCAATTTGTATGGTATCGATGTCTTTGTTCTCACAAATCGCTCATCACTTGGACAATTTTCATGGAAGAAATGATAGCACGCTATGAGGATACAAGGAGCAATACCTTCTTTAGCCAATTGATAAATCTAAAAAAAAAAAGGGTTCAGTTACAGAGCACATTAAGAGCTTCCAAAGATTGAATATAAAGGTAACAGATATTCCAAATGAGCAATTGATTGATGTATTCATAGGAACTTTAAAGAATAACATTGAACACGAGGTTCAGCTTTGGGAACCCAAATCATTGGAGAATGCATTCAGGGTGTCAAGAAATGTTGCAAGTAAAAATATGGCTATGGCTACTAGAAGGACCAATCCTAAAATCTATAGAGAGAATAATTCTCCTTCTTCTAAAACACCTCAACCTACAAGGTTGACACCTCAACAATTGGAGGAAAGAAAAGAAAAAGGTTTATGATTTAATTGTGACAGTAAGTATAGTAAGGGACATAAGTGTGGTGAGAAGAAATTATTCTACA
>JASDQU010815274.1:50342-62835 GCA_032191745.1 Picea mariana
AAGGAGACATTTTCATTTGGAATCATATTGTAATTGGACATTTATGTGGGCATGAGGAGGTTGCCCCCTCTAAGAGGCTTATTATCTGAACTTCTCTCCTTTTCAAGGCGTTGAGTATCTATTCTCAGGTTTTTCTATGCTATATTGATATTTGGTTCTTAACAATAGTCAAGATTTTTCCATATGTTATTTTTAAAAAACTCTTGGCATGATCCTTTGATTTTATAGAAACCAATTTAAACCTCTTTTTGTATTTTCTCTCTTTGGATAATAGATTATGACTTCCTCAGAATTTGATATTGTCCCATATTCTTCTATAGGCACTTCCTTTTCTTAGGCTTGATTTATTTCATATCGAATTTCACATTATTTATTAGGACCTTCACCCATCATGTTCTTATTATTAATTTCTTCATTTTCAGGGGTAATATCATCTTTCTTGCTTTCTCCTTCATATTTTCTTCTCCATATCTTCCTATGAGATATTATTTTTTTTGGATCTTCTCTTTCTAATTGTGTTTTTGGAGATTTGTCATCTCCTTTCTTCTTCCAACTTTTATTAGGTTTTGTCACTATCTTGAATGAATTATTTAAGGATTGAATTTTTGAACTCTCATAGTTTTGGGATTTGTGCCCAAACCTATCACAGTTGTAACATATCATTGTATGACAAAATTTTGTTGTGTGCCCAACAAAATTGCATCTCCAACATCTAACTGAGTTTTTGGATTTTCTTGTATATCCTTTCTCTAGTTTTTTGTAGTCCATTGCTTTACGACCAAATCTATGACAAGAAAAGAAATAGCCATTGAATTTTTTTCCATTCTTGATTTTATTTTGGGTTGAGAGACCTATCATTTGATTTTATTCTTCCTTTTTAATTCTATAGCTTCCTTCCTTAACAAAGTTCATGACTTGGAATTTCTTTGTAATTGCACCTTTTCCTTTTGAGAAGGATGGTCCTTTCTCATGTTTGTAAATGGTGCTCCATTTGGCATTGTCTTTTTTCTTATTGTATCCAAGACCAGTTTTGTCATTAGTTGATATTTGGCTCTTCCAAATATTATCTAGGATAGTTGAGCTATTCTGGAAATTGACAATATTATTTGTCTTTTCATTCATTTCTTTGAGATTGATTATTTCTAACTTCAACATTTGACATGATTCTTCCCTTTCAGTCAACTGAATCTTCAGGGATTCTTCCACTTTATTAGCTTATTCAATTTGAGTGATTAGATCTGCATTAGTACTTTCATTTATATTTTTGAAGTTGATGTTCTCCAATTCCAACATGTGGTAAGAATTTTATTTCCTAGTTAATTGGATCTTTAGGTCTTCTTCACTAGTTTCCTTAAGTTGAGTTTTTAGATTGTTAACCAATTATTCTATTTCTTTTAGTACTTCTTTAGTTTTATAGTCATGTGTCTTTAATTATTCCATCTCTCATGTTAGATTAGTAACTTTGGTTTTCAATCTTTTGATCTCTTTTTTTTTTTCTAACTGAATATTTTCCTCATGCTCTTCATGTTTAGATTGATCTCACTGTTGAAGCTTCTCCAACTCTTCAAAAGTGCACATAACTATGTATTCAACATGGTAAAAAATAATCACATGAACTTTAATATGCATATAATTTATTGGTTCCATACGAATCTCATCTATTGAAATTGTAACATCAGTCTTAAGGTTATGTAATTTTTCTTTAGTGATTACTGAGGTATGCCTCAATTCGTGCATTTCATTTTGATTATAAATATTTTTCTCTATATCATGTTCTTCAATCTGATTGAAATTTTCCTTTTCTTTATCTTGTTCCTTATCTTGATAAGAATTCTCTTCTTCTGAGTTTTTTTCTTTATTCTAACAAGAATCCTCTTTATCTGAGTCTTGTTCCTCACTTTGATACGATTTCTCTTATTCTTGTGTTTCATTCTGATAACAATTTTCTAATTGGATCCATAATTCATTAGCATATTTGTAGTGCCTCATCTTTTCTTTGACTTGGTCTGACAATCCATCCTGGATTGCTTTTAAGGATACTGAATTGTTTCTCCTTCCCTCCTTTTCATTTTTGGTTTTTCTCTTTGAATTAGTTAAGTTGCATGGCTTACTTACTACTGAATCCCAAACTCCATATCCTATTGACTTTAGATATCTTTTCATATTTTCCCTCCATGATGAATAATCTGTTGCATCAAATAAGGGAGCTTCATTTATGGAGATAACAATTTGTCCACCCATTTCTTCTTAATCTACCTTCAGTGTTTAAATTGTGTTGAAGGAACCTCGCTTTGATACAAATTGTTGAAATGGACACTTCACACTGAGAGGGGGAGTGAATCAGTGTCACAAAACTTTGGACAAATTTCCACTTTTCATAAATTAACTGAACAACATATATTTATTTCATTTTCTCAACCAATATATACAAGAATAAATACTTTATTTATATATTTAACTTTAATGAATACATAAGATCAATATTTAAATATCTTCAACTTCAAGCAAATATGAGAGACCCATCTCTCTATTACAAGACCCATCTTGTAGTCCTCGGATCCAACTAAGAAATGAGGAATTTGACCCTCATAACAAGTCCCATCTTGTTGATCTCAAATCCAACTGAGATGTGAGGAATCCAATCCTCTTACAAGACCCATCTTGTAAACATGCACCAACCTGATATAATGAACCTTAATTCAATCCATTATATATAAATATATATACTTCAACAAATTCAACTAGACCTTTTTCACCATACTTTATTTTTTATATAGTCTTCCAACTGCTATGAATTTGAGCCATTGCATCTTTTGATATTGAACCATTGTACCTTTTCATTTAAATGATAAATTTAAACTTTAACTAATATCATTTTTCCTTTTATTCATAATGCTCGTGATTTAACTCTCTTTTAATCATGAATGTGTGTCGGTTCTTTTGTCTTCATGAGTTGATCACAGACATGGCTCAACTCATCACATCGTATTCATGCTTCTGTTGTGTTCTCAATTCAGAAACAGATCATATTTCATCTTTTATCGATTCTATGTATTGTTCTAGTGATAACTCTCTATCGAATTAAATATGTATGAGGTGCTTCCATCAAACTATTTACATATGACCTTATGTGAAAAACCACGGGCTCATAGATTTAAGCACTACCTCTTATTTTACCCTTATTTCTCTATTCTATACAACCGCATGTGGTGACCAGGCGATGGGATAAATAAGTGCTTGATCACTTGTCAAGATCGATGGTCACATTTTAATCACATGATGAGATGGAAAAATATTCTTACTTCGGGACTTCGTCCTTTGTGACTTCCAGCCTCTGTAATATTTCAAATATCCCGAAGTAGATTTCACAGAAACAGATTGGATGGTCAATATTCGTTCTTCCATTATTCAGACGATCCTGGCTTGTCCAGAGGTTTCTAAAAAATCGACGACCATGAATTAATCTACATGTGAGTGAATGGTTCTTGCTTACTTTGATAATTCGACATTCAGTGATTTCCAATATTTGCAGTCATTAAACCTCTCGGATCAAAGATGCGTGTCCATAATCTTCAATGGTTGAGAATGCTCTCTGAAGTAGATCAATGGTTAGTGTCACTTCATGGTTTATGCTTATTCTATCTTTCTATTGTACTTGATCAACAGTTGAGAGCTCTGCAGAATTAGATCAACAGTTAGCATTAACTTTAGCCTTGGACACTTCGGGTAGTTACTGGCGTTAGAAATTAGTTTCCTTCGAAGTACCTACTCCCGAAGCATAACTTGTTGACATCACTGCTAACTTGGTAGTGGTCGATTGGATGCCACATGTCACTTATATTCGTGACTTATACATACCTGAAATGACAATTTCATCTTGATACTTGTCATTATCTGATTTTTCCATGTATCCTTGCTGACATGGTATTCTCACTTGGATTTCCGGATGTGTGTGCTACATTTCTTCACTTTGTGACTTTGGAACTTTGGCATTCGGGTGAATTTACATGTTCTCAACACATTCTCGCCGAAGTGGTCATCATTGGAATTGACCACGATCCTGATCCAACGGTCATCGTGTATTATCTGCATCTGATGGTCCTTCTTTATGGCTTACTATATCCTTCCACTCAACTTGATCCAACGGTCGAAAATACTCGCAGAGTAGATCAATGATTAGGGATGATTGTGGGGTCCTCAACTAGCATGAGGTTTAAAAATATCGTCAATTTTTGTAATGTAAATTGTTCATTTGGTAGTGGAACTTATGCCAACCGTAGATCTATTAGTGGGTGACCATCGACGGTTGGTGTGGATTGTGGAACCATAACTTGCACATGGTTTATCCCGTCGCCTAAACTTCGCAATTGAAGTTGTGAGATTGTTTGTGGATCAACCACAGTCGTCAATCTTTGAATCAATGAGATCTGAGAGTCTCGACTAATTGTAGGACTGGAAATAACGTGTTGTTTAATTCTCCCCTCATTATTTTCAATCAATCCCTACCCTTGATCTGGTGATTGCGTATCCAACGATCACAACTTGATCTGATCGTTGACGAGTCCTCCAATGGTCCCTCTCTTGTAATCTAACGGTCTAGACAAATTACGGGATTGGAATTAACACGTTGTTTAATCCTCCTTTCTTGCTCTGTAATGAATCTCTGCCCTTGATATGGCACTTGCGTATCCTGTTAGCGATAAAAAATGCACTGGTATTTTTGAGTGTTTTCTCCATAAGATCATTTCTAAATTTTTAGAAGAACCGTCTATACCTCCAATTCCCAATTTTAGAAAGAGCTGGCACTAGTGAAAACAAGTATTTTTGAGAATGTCCTCATTATTCGCCACTTGATTTATTGTTCCCCTAGGTATTTGGCTAGTATCATACTCATTCTCCATGTCAATTTTTCATCAACGACAAGTGTAAAATCGGTGTCTGCAAGAGCGGTAATATGGCACATACATTGAGCTACCAGATGCTCAATTAAGATTGCAGGTACCAAGAGACTGTGTAGATGACATTTTTGATATCCAGTGGCTTCTAAATTTTAAGGGTGATAAAGAAAACCTATCGACTCTTGATATGGGAAAAATAAGAACGTTCTGGAGATAGTCAATTCTAAAAGAGCTTCCAAAGTTCACAAGACGAATTTATATGTCACACAGCACATTAAAGCCACATACCCAGCCACAAGTCAGCAACAAGCCAACACATACAAACTACCATGTGCTGAGGTGAAGATGTGTTGTGCAGTTGGTCTAAAGATGAAGGTGTCTTGAGCATCAAATTGAAAGCTACAGGTTTCAAAAGAACATGCAAGCGTTTTGCATTCTCCAAATGAACAAGACATTTCAAATGACATCCCTAATAGTTGATACACTTAGAATGTCACATGCCATCGGGAGGCATAAATACATGGAATAGAATATTAGGTTGAGAGAAGGCGACCTTGTGCTTGCATGTGAAACAACTCGCTCTACATTGTAGAAAGTGCCTAGATCTCGTGGCTCCTAAAGTGGAGTGGAGCTATTTTGACTAAATGGGATTATTGTTGTCTCAATGCCCAACTAATTATATGCAGTACGAATTGCCAAATTAAGTGGGGTATATAACTGTCAGGCCTAACAATACATTTCTTGTTGTAATCATCCATTAAAAATTTTTTAAGCCATGGGATTGTAGGAGGAAGAAGATCTCTAATATCTATATTCATCAAGGCTAGGAAGCCAAGATCCAGATTTGTGGAAATATATATATTGGGTTTTGGTACATTTTATTTCAGAGGATTTACGTGGCTGGCTCGGTCTTCTGATTCATTATGGATCGGTTATCTTCTGGAAATCTTCTTCTAGAGTCATTTCAAGGCAATGACATGACTGAACAACTTGCATTGATATGGAGGTGATAATAGAGGTCGAGGTGGTTACGGTAGAGACCGAAACAGAGATGGATATGGTGGAGACAAAAAATAGCCTAATTGTTGAATCATCCAAGAAGTAAGTTTAGTTTTGACCAGTAAGGTTTTTCGTTTTGGCCAACTCAGGCTTTTCATCAACACAGAAGGTGCAATTATAACCCATTAGTTGTTGAAAAGAAGATCTTTCATCAGCTAATTAGCAAATTTTAAGGCGGAATAGCTGGTGAAACCGCAGAGAAAGAGTTTTGAAGATTTGAGCTCGAACAAAGTGATGTTTGGGTGATTTAAAGGATAAGAGAGCATCAAAGAATTAATCACCAATTATGAAATATTTGGTTTCAAGATTTTGTGGAGATATATGAGGTAAATGCTCACATGGTCAGCTAAGACCTTGCTCACAGCTGGTGAAAGATTTCGGCTACTGAAGACATGTGTCATCACATCAGAGACATATCAGAAGCACATCAATGGTAAAGACCATATGTGAAAGAACTTTTTGAAGATAGTTCGATCCATAAGTAACTAGATTGGGTTTAGCTTATTGTAGTTAGTTTGTACTCTGTTTTTCTATAATTAGAAATTCAGATCCAATTTTTCAGTATCTGAGACTTGTTGTATAAAGTTATAAATGCCTATCATTTTGATAGAAGGTGGTTTGATTTTGGATGCAGAATATACTATATTGTAAACAGTCTTTTCCCTATGATAATACAAATCACAGTTTTCTCTCTCTATTGATGTCAGATTCTCATCCTTCCTTCTGTACTTTTAATTAAGTTGTTTTATCTACAGAATGATTTCCATCTCATTGGTTAGCTCATAACTTGATCAATAGATGCTTATCATTGTTTATTAAACCCTACATTTGTATCTGGCTTATAAGAACTATTTTCTTCACCCACTAAAAACTATCATTTGATTATTGATCCTTGAGAGCACTAGTTCATTTGATTTTTATTTTGACTCTCTAGATACCATACTGTAGTTGAGTTATCCCATTGATCTACACATAAAAAAACACAAAAAAAGTTTTCTTTAAGTTACCAAGCATCTTTGACCTACAACCTCAAAGAGTTTCTTGGAGTGATAACAAATTGGCACCGTTGTCGGGGAAAGGAGACTAATGCTCAGCTTCCTTGGGAGATGACATAGATCCATCTTTGATGATAGACAAAGCCTAGACATTATATTGGTTCTAATAATCTATCTGGCCACTCGATGAAGGACATATTCAATGGTGACTCCATTGTTCAGAAATTTGTTGGCGACTCCACGATTAAAGATTACACTGGGGAGGATCTGATTGATAGAAGATGAAAAGGTTAAATTTCAATTCTAGGTATCTGTTCATTATTTTTCTTCATGAACTATTGTATTTATTTATCACCTCTTTCATGCTTTTCCCTTCGCATGTAAAGAGAATCTTTTTTTGTTTTGTATATTCTGAAAATCATCATTCTTCCTATATATAACCAACCTTAAAAAAAGAAAACTTGCAGCCAGCTTATACTACAGAAGTAGATTCAGTAGCTTTACCTCAGCACGTTAACAACTATGAGTTTTGCATTCCATTCCCTCTTGAATCCAATAAACCTTCTGACTTTGTGGACATTGAAATTGATTCCAAACCCTCTCAAATTTCGGCACCTTTTCACATTAATAATAAAGTTTCTCATCAACCTATTTCATGATCAGCCCACTGCCTTTCAAATTAAAATCAAGATGAATATGTTCAAGCCTTTGAGGCTGCCCTTTTTCCTTCATCCTTACCCCCTTGACTGTTTTGAGTATCTTCCTCGGTTTTCTGGAGAGAACCCAATTTCATCTAAGAGGCACTTGAAATCCTTTGAGGATTTTATTGATCGGTTCGAGATTATTCATGAAGACGTGATCAAAAGATTTTTCTCTAAGTCGTTGATCAAAGATGATGGAATATGGTTAAAGGGTCTAAGAGCTAACTCCATTGGCTCTTGGATCAAACTCTCTAATGCTTTTTCCAAGCATTGGGGTAAGAACAAATCATTAGATTCATACCTCGTTGACTTTTATGATTTGAAGATAGAGCAAGACAAATCTTTTCCTGTTTTCAACAAAAGGTTCTACAGGATATATTATGACATACCTTTGGAGATCCGACCCACGGAGATTGTTGCCATGGTATACTATTTTATGGCTCAGCATTCAGAGCTTGTGCTTTTCCTGCTGGAAAGGAAATCTTCATCGTTAATGAGTTTGTTTGAATATTCTCAAGAGGTTGAGGAGAACATTTGTGCTTCCAGGAGGACCTGAGAGAAGGCTAAATTTGAAAATACGCATCTACCTGAGCCAACAGAATGTTAGTATGGCTCAGATTTTGAGCATGAAGGTTATGAGTGTGAAATAGAATTGGAACAACAGCAAGCATGTGAGTTTATTTTAGAGTCAGTTCTGAATTCTTTAATATTGGTAGAGTATTCCAGAGACAGGTACAAATCTGAAGTTTATGATCAGTTTACAAACCAAATTGAGCTTCTGATAACTAATGATTACATAGGCAATTATATTTTCTTAGTTGATCCTAATCCATATCATGTAAACCCTGTTATGTTATCCTATTGTGATCATTATTCTGAAGAAGAAGATTTAAATATTTTTGAAGATGAGCAGCGTCCTTGGTCAAAATCCAATAGAAATCAAGGAAGACAGTCTTCAGTTTTCAGATTGGCATGTGGAAGGAAGTTGAGGTGAGCATAAAGAACATAATTTGCAGAAATCATCTTATCTTCATAAGGAATATCAAGAGGACTATCTTCCTTTTGAACCCTTTGTTTCAGTTTCTGATATAAAGGTTATTGATGAGGAAGAAGGAAGTGATATAGAATATCATGAACATATTACTTCTTCTCTCTCAGAAATCGTTGACTACAATAGGCCATCACATCATAGTGAGAAATTCAAATCACAGGAAAATGATGAAAGGGAACAGAAAAGCTTAGATCATCAGTTGATCATACATTTTTCTGCAACAAATACTGAGCAGACCACATTCAACACTGAGATCAGTCAAAGTAGCTAGCAATACCATCTCCAACAACAACTTTTCATTTCTCAGTTGGATCAGCAACAAGTAAAGGTATTTCTTTGTGGATTTGATGACCCTATTGTAAATTATTTGAAGAATATGACCAACTTAAATATCAAAATATTTTTGTCAGGAGAAGGACAATTCTGTCATCTTTTCCAATTGCATTTCTTCTTGTTTTGGTTTCTTATATTTTTGGAGTCAAGATCAAGAATGATGTTAGTAAATCATTTTCTTACATGGCTTCATTGGAAGCATGATTTCACTTGATGAAAGATAGTATTGTTGGTTAGTGTAGGAGTAGAAGAGAATAAGCTCGTCTACTAGCAAGTAGAATTTTTAGTTATTGGTTGTTGAATAAGCAGAGCAGGTTACAGTCAGGTTATAGTTTTGTAGAGATCAGTTGTACAACCCAGATGACTCCATGCCCAATGCTAAAGGCAACTGGAACTACTACGTTCTTGGAAACCTCACAGGGAGGTCTCCATCCCAATTGGAGCCAAATGTTAGTGATAAAAAATGCACTGGTATTTTTGAATGTTTTCTCCATAAGCTCTTTTCTAAATTTTTAGAAGAACTGTCTATACCTCCAATTCCCAATTTTAGAAAGTGTTGGCACTGGTGAAAACTGGTATTTTTGAGAATGTCCTCATTATTCACCACTTGATTTATCATTCCCCTGGGTATTTGTCTAGTATCATACTCATTCTCCATGTCAATTTTTCATCAACGATAAGTGTAAAATCGGTGTCTGAAAGAGCGGTAATATGGCGCATATATTGAGCTACCAGATGCTCAATTAAGATTGTAGGTATCAAGAGATTTTGCAGATGACATTTTTGATATCCAGTTGCTTATAAAGTTTAAGGGTGATAAAGAAAACCTATCGACTCTTGATATGGGAAAAAGAAGAACATTCTGGAGATAGTCAATTGTAAAAGAGCTTCCAAAGTTCTCAAGCCAAATTTATATGTCATGCAGGACATTAAAGCCACATACCCAGCCACACGTGAGCAACAAGTCAACACATACAAACTTTCATGTGCCAAGGTGAAGATGTGTTGTGCAGTTGCTCTAAATATGAAGGTGGCTTGAGCATCAAATTGAAATCTACAAGTTTCAAAAGAACACGCAGGAGTTTTGCATTCTTCAAATGAACAGCGCATTTCAAACAATGACCCTAATAGTTTATACACTTAGAATGTCACGTGCCATCAGGAGGCATAAAGACAGGGAATAGACTATTAGGTGGAGAGAAGCAAGCCTTGTGCTTGCATGTGAAACAACTCGCTCTACATTGCGGAAAGTGCCTAGATCTCCTGGCTCCTGAAGTGGAGTGGAGCTATTTTGACTGATCGAGATTATTGTTGTTTAAATGACCAACTAATTATATGTAGTGTGAATTGCCAAATTAAGTGGGGTATATAACTATCAGGCCTAACAATACATTTCTTGTTGTAATCATCCATTAAAAAGGTTTTAAGCCATGGGCTTGTAGGAGGAAGAAGACCTCTGATATCTATATTCATCAAGGCTAGGCAGCCAAGATCTAAATTTGTGGCAATATATATATTGGGTTTTGGTACATTTTATTTCAGAGGATTTAGGTGGCTGGCTCGGTCTTCTGATTCAATATGGATCGGTTATCTTCTGGAAATCTTCTTCCAGAGTCATTTCAGGGAAATGAATGATCTAACATCTTGCATTGATATGGAGGTGATAATAGAGGCCGAGGTGGTTACGGTGGAGACCGAAACAGAGATGGATATGGTGGAGACATCAAATAGCCTAAGTGTCAAATAATCCAAGAAGTAAGTTTAGTTTTGACCAGCAAGGATTTTCTTTTTGGCCAAATCAAGATTTTCACCAACACATAAGGCGCAATTATAACCAATTAGGTGTTGAAAAGCAAAGCTTTCATCAGCTAATTAGCAAATTTTAAGGTGGAATAGCTAGTGAAACCGTAGAGAAAGAGTTTTGAATATTTGAGCTCGAACAGAGTGATGTTTGGGTGATTTAAAGGATACGAGAGCATCAAAGAATTAATCACCAATTATGAAATATTTGGTTTCAAGATTTTGTGGAGATACATGAGGTAAATGCTCACATGGTCAGCTAAGACCTTGCTCACAGATGGTGAAAGATTTCAGCTACTGAAGACATGTGTCATCACATCAGAGACATATTAGAAGCACATCAATGATAAAGACCAGATGTCAAAGACCTTTTTGAATACAGTTCAATCCATAAGTAACTAGATTTGGTTTAGCTTATTGTATTCAGTTTGTACTCTGTCTTTCTATAATTAGAAATTCAGATCCACTTTTTTAGGATCTGAGACTTGTTGTAAAAGGTTATAAATGCCTATCATTTTGATATAAGGTGGTTTGATTTTGTATAAAAAATATACTATATTGTAAACATATTTTTCCCTATGATAATACAAATCACAGTTTTCTCTCTCTATTGATGTCAGATTCTCATCTTTCCTTCTGTACTTTTAATTAAGTTGTTTTAGTTGGAGAATGACTGTCATCTCATTGGTTAGATCATAACTTGATTAATAGATGCTTATCATTGTTTATTAAACCCTACATTTGTATCTGGTTTATAAGCACTATTTTCTTCACCCACTAAAAGCTATCATCTAATTATTGATCCTTGAGAGAACTAGTTCATTTAATTGTTATTTTGATTGTCTAGATACCATATTGTAGTTGATTTATCCCATTGATCCACACATACAAAAACACAAAAACAGTTTACTTTAAATTACCAAGCATCTTTGACCTACAACCTCAAAGAGTTTCTTGGAGTGATAACATATCCAACGGTCACAACTTGATCTGATCATTGACGAGTCCTCCAGTGCATCATCGCTTCTGAGATTTTGGGTTTATACTTGGTTTACAACTGAACCAAGTATATTTTCATGTTATGATCTTATGCAATCTAATACGCTGCATCTTCTAATCTTTTAGGTAGATTCCTCTGCACCTCGTGTTATGTCTTCTGGGCGACTACTCCTTGAAACTATCTCAATGAATATGATTCTTCCTTGAATCCTTTGGAGTTTTCTGTGGGTATTTTGATCCCGATGGAATTTCTACAATATGCTCTTCCTTCTGAGATTTGATTAATCTCCTTGCTTCTGAGCTTCCAATCTTCAATCTCTACATGTTGTTTTGACATTTTCATTCTCTAGTAACTATTATACTGTTGACATCAATGGAAATTCATCAATGATAACTCATCGATGACAATTCATCATAAAAACTTATCATCACATCACAATGACATCAAATGTTGACATCAATGACAACATATCAATGACAATATTTCCAACAAACCCTGCATACCTCCCACTTCATTGTATTATGGTTATAGCAACCAACATAAATATAAACAAAATCATATCCATATCAACTCATATTGATAGCCCAATTGGTTACGATTTTGATTTATTTCCACGATGATCATACACTTGATTCCATTCTGTGAAAACATCATGT
>JASDQU010815275.1:20153-34447 GCA_032191745.1 Picea mariana
CTGGTTGCATGATGGCCACAGCGGACTTTGGGGGTTCTACAGCGCAGCGGAGTACCAAGGGATGGAATCTCTGCCCTATGCCCTGGCTGAACAATGGGGGAAGTAGCAGTAGCGTTAACAGTGGTAATAATAGCAACAGGGGGTCAGTGGATCGAAACCCCAACAGCAATCGGCATCCGCTAAATACAAAACAGATGTCTTTGGGGGCGATTGCCAAGGCCTCTTTCCTTGTTAGGCGACGCCTGCGGTTCGATCCCGATCGGAAACTCTATTTCATATGTAGGTGCCCGCTGAGCTTCTGCTTTTTGTGCAAGTTGGATGGAATTTGTTATCATTTTTGACATTTGAGTTTATTGGGTGTGATGTAGATGAGCCGGGGAAGCAGGTCTCCAGCGCTGTGAGGATTAAAAACGTTAGCAGATCTTACGTCGCATTCAAGGTAGGTGTTCAACTTTTTGGCCAGAAATTTATTGGGAAGGTTTTTGGAAGGTTGAGAGGTGGAATGGGGTTTTTACTTTGGGAAGATACATATGGATTGTTTAATTCCTTCCATCAAAACAGTTTGGTTTATTTGTTTGCGGATTGTGGTCTAATAATTGTTAGTGGGTAGATAGATAGTATTAGGACAATATCCATGGACTCTGAGTATTATTTGATTTTAAAGCTCGGGGTCCAAACATAACTCCCTGCCTATTAGTCACCCAGGTTCACACCGTGGGTTTGGAGGTCTGGTGGGTTATTGTTTGGTCTTTTTGTTAAAAGGCTTTGGTCTAATTGTTTGTGGGTGGTTTTTATGAGGTCAATTCCCATGGATTTCGCGCAGTTTTACACAAAATAGTTTTGGGTATTTGGTCGCAGGTTTAGTCTTCGCTAGTGTGTTTTAAGAAAATTCCCATGGAGTCTGTGATGGCTTATCTTATACTTTGACCTATCTGTTTAGAATGTTTGGTCTGAATGTTCGTGGATGACTTGTGTTCGATCAGCTCCTGTTGAATATACAATGGGGCGTCTGGAATAATTTGTTATTTCCTAGCAGGTTTGGTTTAGTTGTTTGCTTGGATCGATTCTCATGGTTTACAGCGACATTCTTTAGAATGATTAGTTTCACTATCAGTGGATGGCTTAGATATCAAGCCAATTCCCATGGATTTGAGAATTCTTCCAGTGGAATCATCCGAGATCGTAAATCCCAGCAATCTATGGCCATCACCCGAAGGTGGGACATTTTGTGGTTTTTGATCTGGAAGGCCATGAGGTCACATGACCCGATTTAATGGCCATGATAGTTCTATTGCCTTTCGGCCACCCTTGCAGGGGTGAGCCAGCCACTTTTGAGAGATTTGAACCCTGGTGGGGCCTAAGACATTACCCGTCACCAACCTGGTTAACCTCTCTCATGACTAAGCCAATTCCCATGGAATCTACAATGTTGGAGTCAAAATAGTTGGATAGCTGTGAACACTAGCAGTTTTGTTTTAGTTGTAACTTGTTAGTGTAGCATGTCAAATTCCGTGGAATCTACAAGACATTATTTAGCATATTTGCTAGAGTGGTTAGTCTAAAGAACTGTTATTGAGTGGGTTGTTTTAGTCTGATTCTCAGGATTCCAGAATGGTGCAAAGAATATTTTGCGTTTTTGTTTGGCAGCTTTGGTCTATTTGTTAATGGGTGTGATGATTTAACTAGTTCCAGTGGAGTCTGAAGTGATGCACGATATAGTTTGGCCTATTTGTTTGAAGGTCTGATCTAATGGTTTTTGAGTAGCCTTGTTAGCAAGTTTGGTCTGCAAGTTACTGGGTGGTGTGTATTAGGTCATAGTACATACCTAATGGAGTTTGCAATGATTGACAGATTCTTTTATCTGTTATCAGGTCTGATCCCTCTGTTAATGAATGGCTGTTAGTTCCATAAGCACTGACTCATGGTTGCTGGTCAAAATATTGTTGTCAAGTATATACAGCATGAGTGGGCCCAATGGTTAGGAACATGTGTTTCCTCCTAAGAGGTCACAAGTTCAAATCCAGAAGGGGGTAGGGTATGTATACTTCTGTAGACTTTACCAGTCAAATCGCTGGGTGGAGGGGGTCCCTTGTCCCACAAACAAGGGGGTTTCATACACCAGTTTGGTATCTGGCTTAACCGTGACCTTAAAAATAGATTATTATTATTATTATTATATTGTGATTGTTTGATAGGTTTATTTAGGTTTGGTTTTTGGAGGATGGTGATATCAATTCCCATGGAGCCATTACATGTACAGATTATGTTTAGGTCCTAATAGGTAGTGGTTGCCATGTATGGGTTCATGTTTCAATGAGTCATTGGCTGAGCTCATGCCTTAGGGTCTGGATCGTAAGATGCAATATAGAATAGTGTACCTAGTTATTCGAACAAGCCTCAATCGCACTAGAGTTCAACTTATCAACTTATACTGCTCCTCTTTTTCACAACTAGTAGGATTGCACGAGATCCTTGGAGTTATAGTTTTCATTTGACTCTTAACCTGCGGTGGTTATTAAGTCAATTATCCTTTGTACTTGCATGTAGATATGATATATTATAATATTAGACAGGATTAATACAAGGTTCCATTTACCAGGTCAGTTGCCACTGAGTCACCTTGTGCATTTGATAAACCTGGAGACCAAAAAGAGGACAATGCAAAAGCAGTGTAATGGCCTCAATCTCCGAGGATTTTTGTACTATTGTTCTCATTCTTTGCAGGATAGTAGATTTGGTCTCATTGTTAGTGGGTATTTCTGGTTTGGCCTGTCTGTTAGGTATTGCTTAGTTCTAATGTTAGCTGCTGTTGTTTATTTGCTGAATTTTTGTGGAGTTGTTATAATATGTTTCTCTCATGCAGTCATCACACTATTATATGGTCTAATGGTTAGTATACAACATTGAGAAAGACAGTTTCGAAGAAGTTGTTGCACGTACACAAATCATAGGCATTATAACAAAATTAAGACAAGGCAAAACTTATAGTATACCCAGACAATCCAATGGGGCTCAGAGACTCAGGAGCAGGACTTACCATGTTTTCCATTATTTGCAAAGCTGGATTTATGGCTTGAAAAGTTTTCTATGCTTTGAAGTAACTTGTTATGAATTGTTTGAAATTGTGGTTTGCAGTTCCAGACAAATGCTCCTAAAAGCTGTTTTATGCGGCCTCCCAATGGCATCCTTGCTCCAAAAGAGTCAATTTTAGCAACAGGTAAGGACTTCACCTTTTTCCTCCTTTTCTAGACTGAAAGTAATTATAGTGACAACAATAAGATAAAGAATTTACTATATAATCTTCAGTGTACTTCATGTAGAAAATAAATAAGAAATACTACAAATAATTTCAAAATTTGTGATTGCAGCTTAGATTCTAAAATCCAAAGGCCTCAATCAAATTTAGAACAAAATAAATTTTAAAGTTTTCAAAGATATGAGAGGCACGAGTTACAGTTTAATTAATAAGAAGTTTAATTTCTTTTTAATGATCATGCTTGACCTCATACATATGAGATGTGTAATTCATTAAGCATGGGTTTTAAATTTTTATTTCATGAAAAGTTCATAGAATAAATAACAGTATATGAGATGCCTAATTAATTTGCAATGCAGCCTCAGATGAACTGCCCCGGTGTCTTGGGGGAACCTTGGTGGGTGGTCTGAAATTGCGACTTACAAGGCTCCAATGACCATCATCTATGTTCACAGTTAACAAAACATAACATATATAAAACTGTGATGCAGTCTGTAATGATTATAAGAAAAAGTGAGAGATGCCACAACGGCTTCAAGGAACAGATCTTTAACCCATGGTCCCATAATGGGAGGTACTAGGCAGTGGGCATCATGTCAATGACCTAGGTTCATCATGATAGTTCTGTCTGCACTGTTGCCTGTGACAGCCTCAGTGAAGTGACTGATGTGCTTTACATGTCCAAAATCATTGGTCTGCTGTATAGGTTCTAAATCTTGCATGTTGCAGGTGCTATTTCAGGCATGCATAATTGTTGAGGTCATCAAGGCTGGTGCTTGGATGTTCTATTACCAAGCTAAGCTCTATACCAGCAGTCGTTGACCACTCTTCTTTAATGATTCATGAACACCCTTTCATTATATTTAACACTTGTTACCAGAAGACACCTTGTGGACTCAAAACATCTGGATCAATGCAGTGGTCTAAAGCCACTTTGAAGTCAGTAAAGGTAACATCTTCCTCAATCATAAGGGCAAGGTTGTGCAGGTAGTAATCAAATGTGACCTGTTCCATTTCTGCCTCCAACCACTTTAAGTAGGCAACCAACGATATATCGATCTCTCCCAGCTTGCAGCCTCTTGTCTTCCCTGCTGAGTGCACATTCCATGTCACTTATCCTGATAAATGGCATTAGTTTTAAATTTCTTCTTTTTTTCTTGAGGATTAACAATTAAGGCAACAAACATGTGCTGAGTCTGTTGAGGAGGATTTGGACTAAATTAGCAATTGAATTGTTTAACTGCTGAATAATTGCCACCTCGCATAGAATCTCCTCCCCTTGAGGATAGATCATATTGCTTTCTGTTTCAATACCTTCTTTGCTAGGATTGGTTAGTAGCACAATCAGCAGTAAATGATTTTCTACCTTGACCCAACCTCAGTCCTTCTCATTCTTTCCTGGGCCACATTGCAGTGGTTGTTCTAAGTTCCAACTACTATTTAAATCTTCGATTTGCCACATTCTGAATGGTGCTTGTAGCCAGATGCAGCTAAGATAATTATGTAAGCAATTTATCACCAACCCTCTTCCCTTGGCCATGCATTTTATTTTGATACCTTCATTTTGCAGTTCATTCTGCACACTTTAGTGAGGAATCCTTCATGTTTAGAGATCTTCTATAATGTACGCAACTGCTCTTAGAAGTATGAGATCCTTAGCTAAGTTTTACATGCGTAGTATAATTCTTAGAAATGAAAAGGGAAATGTCCCAGAAAAATCATAAAATTTGTTCATTTTCAAAAATTGACAAAAGGTAGTCAAATGCAAAAATTTGTTCATTTTTAAACATTGAGCTTTGTAATTTTTTTTGGGTTCTTGATTTCGGGTCTGCTACAAGTTTTATCTCCAGGTAGTTATTTAAGGCATTTCTGTCACATAATTTTTTTGCTTTGAACAGTGACACGAGATATGTTTATACTGCAAGATTAGTTACAATCAGAGTTGGTAGATAAATCATAAATGACAAATTCTGTCTTGAGATGGGTAACAAAATTTCTAGGGAAAATGAAGAGCTTATAATGTATTTTCAGTGGAGAAAACAAGGAAATTAGGCCTAGTTCTCAGAAAACAATTTAATCCAGAAAATGTCATGTTCTAAAGGTGAATTTGCTGTAGAAAATATATGTAAAGAAGTAAATACTCAGCATTCCTGAAAAAATACAGAATTTCTCTTGTTTGACTTTCAAGCAAAACTGTCTATAAGATAAGATAAGATACGATAATTTTATTAATGTCCAACAAATGCATTAATAAGTGTATTTTTCTTCTATTTTGTCGATACTTAATATGTGGCCGGCCTTCTGTATGTATATTGTCAACATCTCATACCTCCCATATCTGTTGTGTTTTGTATGCATGCTAGCTTGGTTTCCTTTCTTCCGTCTCATTTTTGAATAAATTTTATTAAAGGTGTGGTCATAGTTTTTAAAACTGGAACCAGACATCGAACCGGTCACCTATCAACTCGGACATCGAACCGGACTGGATCAACTTGGACTGGTTTGATTTCAACAACTCGGTTCAATAAAAAAATACATTAAATAATTAAATTTTAATGAAAAAAATTATTTTAAAGCTTTCAAACCATGATTCCAAACCATTAGAGACAAAATATGCAAAGTTTGCTCATCTATATACGATGTAAGGGTGCATATTCAAAATGGCACTGAGTGCAATGCATATCAGCAACAAAATACATAATCAGTGAGGCTCTAAATGGCCTCTACTGTTCAAAAACATGCAAAAATACAGCCTGAGTGGGCCTAATGGTTAAGAACATGTGTTTCCTCCTAAGAGGTCACATGTTCAAATCCAGAGGGGGGTAGGGTATGTATACCTCCGTAGACTTTACCAGTAAAATTGCTGGGCGGAGGGGGTCTCATACACCAATTTGGTGTTTGGCTTGGCCGTGACCTTAAAAATAGATTATTATTATTATTATTATCAACATGATCAATCATCAAACTCATTACCACTGCTAGGAATGGGATCATCATCAGCAGCTATGCCAGCTACAAAATCATCCTCTGACTCAGAGTCTTTAGGCAGTGTCAGCAATTACCTAACAGACAATGGTTTCATATCAAACTATAAGCAGCTTCTACATTATATGGATAAGAAACGCACTCGATATTAGTTAGAAACCTTGTAATGGCCATATCTATATCATTCTTTGGCGATCTCATGTCAAAGCTCTAATAGTTATATTTTATAATAGCTCCTCTACCAAATGACATTAATCGACAATGATACATCAATCAAATAGTGTGCATCTGTAGACGCTGCCAGTAGTCCAATAGAAGGTCAGTATTGTGAGAGAATCATATTGTAATTTCTTCAACATAAAACAGCAATTCGATCCAGCTGGTTTGATACCAAACCGGGCACCGGGCCGGGTTGATTCGGCCAGCCATCCGCTCGGCCGGTTTGGCGGTCTGATATCGACCCGGTCTGGTTTTAAAAACTAGGGGCATGGTGGGTTACGTCACTTACCTGTGTTCCATAGGGCTGCCGCTTGTGAATATTAGCTTCACATTAAGTGTCTCTATCGCAGTATGGGCCAGTGGAAAAATGGCCTTTTTTGTCTGAAGGGAAAGAATACAAGTTGCCACTTTGATTAAGCATAACCACAAACAAGCTAGTCTAATTCAACATTGATCATTCTATCTAAGCCAACCAGATTTTTTTACTCATTGATGTATATCTGCTTGAAATACATGTAGTCCTATAAAAGTACTCTAGACAGTTCTATAAGATCTTTTAACACAGAGGTGTCACGCAGTTATGAAGTTTGTTGAGCAGCCAGAGCATCCTAATGAGAAAAAGACAAAAGACAAATTTAGGATTGTTAGTTTGAAAGTCAAAGAAGGGGCTGAATTCACTTCAGAACTGGTAAGATTCATGCATTTTTCCCATTGCTCAATGAATTCAAATTTTATTATCTAAGCTTTATGATTCAAATTATAGTTTATAAATTATTCATTTAGTGTGAAAATCAATAAGCTATTTTCATTGTCTTATAACATCAAATTCCCTTGCGATCCACCCTACCGAAGTTTGATGAGCATAAGGAATTAGTAGCAGTGGAAAGAGTTTTGCAAGTAGTGTTTCTGGATCCTCAACGCCCTTGTCAGGTAAAATGACACCAAATCCTCATCACTTTTTTGTTTGATTTTAGGTTGTTGGATTTTAGGAAAGCTGCGAAAGTCTCAATTTCGTGTAGAAACCTACGACCTTCATCTGCAGAGGGGAAAATATTTTGCTTACCTTGTAGTATCTCTGTCTAATCTTAACCATAACTACTCAAGAACTCCAACTATATTTGTCTGATTTCCATGATAAATCTTGTTTACTTGGGTTGTGAAGGATCTAGAGAAGTTGAAGAAACGTCTTGCAGAAGCTGAAGCTCTCAACCAAGCACGGAAAAAGCCTCAGGATGACAACACTCCAAAATCAACAGATCCAGCAGAAGGAGTTCTAGATATATGGGTAAGCACAACTTTTATTGTTGATATTACCTAGGCAATTGACTTTGGTTGCCAAATGCACAGATCTTGAAGATTGCAATTTCTTGTGTGTAGAAGGATCGGAGGGAGAAATATCTAGCCAGGCAACAAGTAGAAGATTCTGTATGAAACAGGTGGTTTTTAGAAGCTTTGTGGGCAGATAAAATGATAAGCTTTAACTAGTTGCAGAGTCACATCCTGATCAGATATCAAATGTAAACGGAGGCTCTTTGAGGGAAACTTTGAATGTAATACAGTTCACTGTTGCTACCCAAGGCTTACATTGATTAGGGTCACAGCTATTACTGGTACATAGTCTTCAGCATGCATTGCCTTTTGCAGTTTGCTGATTCTCGCAATTTGCTGATTTTAGCAGGCATAAACTTTTACTCGGTCCATGTTGGACAGAACTACAGAAATTGTCTATAGTTTAGTTAGGGGTTGAAATCAGGGGTTGAGTTTTATTTAGTGTCTCTTGAAAATCTTTTGTAATTTTGACCAACCAACTGAGCTGTGTGCCAGGATTGGTTGTTTTGTATCTTGTTCGCTAATCGATTTTAATTCATTTGGATTTATTTTCTGTCTTTGAATGGAGGGTTTGTTTACATGGTTCCTTTAATTTTTCATATGGTGAGGTTGCTAAGCTGTTAACAGAATAGAGCACATTTACATAGCTCATTTTGCTAATGATGTGGCTAAGACATATTATCAAAGGAACAAATTACATTGAATGTTTATGATTCCTTGTGTTTGTTGGGCTACGGTCTAGTGGTTGAGATGGGGTGTCACCACAATAATTACCCAAGTTCAAACCCTGGTGGGCATAGAACCCTGATCATGTGTATGAGTTGGCTGAATTAAAGTGGATTTTACCTTGTTAATGCGGAGTTGGGGTTCATAGCTCCCCACAGATCAAAACATGTGTGTATCCTTACCAAAAAGGAAAATGTTTATTGATTGCTCCAGAGTCCGTAGATAGTAGCACACCTTATACATTGCACGATATTTGAGATGTTTTTCTGGCTATATTTCTCATTTATTTGCCCCCTTTGATTTCATCTGCTATCCAGCCTCCTTTCTTGTTCTTTCTCTTTGTTTGTCCAGATTTCCATTTCTAGTTTTCTCCTCTTTGTTCTCCATACAAAGATTATATATGCAATTTATTTCATGTCTAGTTTAGTCATAGAAGGTAATCCATTTCTAAAAAAGGAAACTATTGAGGATGCTTCTTTTAAACTTGAGTAGTGCTGCCCAATCAACCTCGTGATTGAGGTAATACTGACAGAACTAGGGGTTAGGAATATTGTCTACCATCGTGCCCACCCTTGCTTTTGCTGGCCATGATGGCCCCCTCCCAATGTTTATTTGGATTGTGGTTAAACATACTACACTCCTGGTGAATTAAATCCTGGTGGGGGGATGTCACCATCCCTTCTTGACCAAGCAAGGAAATCCCCAGTGGTCAGTAATCCATTTCTAGATGTTGCAATTTATTGGTTTGTCAAATTATGTGATTTTGGGGGAATGCCTTTTATGAGATTAACCTGTCGTGCTTTGCACATGCTCTCATTTCCAGTTGACATCAAATCTGAATCTGCACATGACAAGCTTTTGTATGTTAKTATTGTAGCATGACTGATTGTTCAAAACAGCTTTTGTATCATGTGGTTAGAAAAACTATWTGATTACTATATGATACATTCCCTCTCTCCCTTTTCAATGAAATCTCGTTCTTTCCATTATTACATATCAAGATGTTATTCGAAGGCACTACTAGGTGGCAAGACAACTAATCACATACTAGAGTCAAGACATGGAATCTAAATGATGGCTACCCCGGAAATTGACCGTGGCTCCCAAGTATGGGATCCAAACAATGAAATCTCGTTCTTTCCATTATAACATATGAAGATGTTATTCGAAGGCACTACTAGGTGGCAAGACAACTGATCACATACTAGAGTCAAGACATGGAATCTAAATGATGGCTACCCCGGAAATTGACCGTGGCTCCCAAGTACGAGATCCAAACGATAGGCTGGTTATCAGCTACCACAAGTGGAATAAACAAGTTGCAGTTGTCAACTACTGCAAGGTGGAATTCATGAGGTGCGTTTGAAGAGTTGACCACTTTATTAGACGAGGAGCTCATGTCGAACTATACTGTATCTTAATGGACTAGTTAATGATGCAGGACTTTTATTGGATTTTATATCTATTTCTTGACTTATCCAATACAGTGATGGGATGCAAACGGTTCCAAGAACGGTCATTGATGGCTACCCTGGAAATTGACCGTGGCTCTCAAATAAGAGATCCAAACGATAGTCTGGTTATCGACCACCACAGGTGGAAGTCACATGGTGCAGTTGTCAACTACTGCAAGGTGGAATTCACAAGGTGCGTTTGAAGAGTTGACCACTTTATTAGACGAGGAGCTCATGTCGAACTGTACTATATCTTAATAGACTAGTTAATGATGCAGGATTTTTGTTGGATTTAATATCTATTTCTTGACTTATCCAATACAGTGATGGGATGCAAACCGTTCCAAGAACGGTCATTACTTGAATATGAACAGATAAAGCCTATTTCCTAATTTTATGTACTTGAATCTTCATTCCTAGTTGATATTGATGGAATTCCTACTAACTTTTTTGGCCAGAGATTTAAGATGTTGACTTAGAATGTCACTTCACCTCAGCTTTGAACAATCTGGTGGATTGGTTTTAGTTTTGAGTCAACCTTGGCCACCCTTTTCTTTATCTTCAATATATTCGATTTGAGTTTTTGTGGGGTTGTTTTCGATTTGAGGTTTTGTGGGGTTGTTTGGACCCATTCATAGGGTGTACAACACTGCTTTCGCTGTATGGCGTGCTTGCTTTGAAAAAAAAGCAAAAAAGCAGGTACTTTGTGTCAATTTGCAAAGGACGACATTGTTCACGCCACTAATTGGTACCGTATTTGAGTGTGGATATGCAGAACAAAGTTTGGTTTCCATGTCACGGGAGCCAAATTATTGGGCTGGGTCCTGTTACTCAAAAGAAATTCTTGTTGGGTAGCTTTCAACTACCTAACATGAAGGTTTCTTTCTAAACATGAAGGCCATTTGAGGTTCCACGGAGGAAATTTCCAAAGTAAGGTGCACATGCAATTGCATGGCCCATTGAATAAAATATTCCAATGACACTATAATGATAAAGACATTCACCAAAACTTAAAATTTTTGGGTTGACATTGAATTTAAAATTTAATCAATATGGGTTTAATTGGTTGGTAAAGTGTTGATGTTATTATCTTTCCACAAAGGTTCAAATTCCTCCAAAAATATGTTCTCATTTTGTGGGTCATCTTTTTTGTTATAAGCCGAGCATTTACATGGTTGGGATTAGGGAAAAGTCATAAATGATTTCAGAGAATAAATATCCCCAGTGATAATGTCTTGTTTGAAGGGTAGCTTCCATGGATTGTGAAACATATTTATTTCATTGTAATGTCCCATGTTAAAAGGCATTGCTTGCACATATTTCTTTTGATTGTCATTGATGATCACATGCATGTGAGCACTGTGCTATGTGAGATATTGCAATGAGTAGAAGTGACTTGCATGCTATAATAACTACTCTTCAACAAAGTTAAGGTTGGGGTATCTCTTCCACCAAAGTCACCAAGTACCTGCAAGTACTTATGCAAATACAAGCACACAAATACATGGTAAATGTGTTACTAGAGAAATACTGCTTGGGGTGCCCCACTTGGGTTGAGTCGGTGATGCTTGATCACCCATGCCATCCTTTGAGTGGGCCTTCTCAATTTTGAGGTGGCACTACCTATGCATGCTAAGTTTTGATTGAGGTGGTGTTGCTAGTCGATTATTGTCGTTGAAGCTATGGTGTAGAGCATCTTTGGAAAGTCAGTGGTAGCAAGATGTGAGGAATTTTCCCTCAAATGTTTCTCCCATAAAGATTTTATCATTTGATATTTTCTCATCTATTTAACACTACACCATTGAAGAAAGAATTTCAAGGGCCAATAATGACTACAAATATGTGGAAATCTCTAGGAGATGATTAGGTATAAACTTAGTTTGGAGGCAAAAAAGGCAACCTAGGACCAACAAGAGCATGAGGGGTTCAGAAATAAATGTGGTCAAATCTTGATGGTGTTTTATAAGTATCCAAGGGCTTCCACAAACAACCAAGTAGAAATCGAGACACTTCTATAAGGAATAAAACTTGGCCTAAAATATGGAATTCATAATATATAAGTAAATGAAGGTTCAAAATTGATTATAAATTTCTTGAACAACAAAATCAAAGAAGGATAATGGTACTTAAAAATAGCTTTGACCAAGAAAGTTTTAGAAAATCTAAATGTATCATACTCCCACATTAAAAGAGCATCAAACAAGATTGCAAACTAATTGTTGAATATGACAATGATGAGGAAAATGTAAGCTATGTTCAAGACCCCAATAAAGAAATCTTTGAACATGAGGCCTTGTTAGGAGAAGTACTAGCACGCTTTGAATCCTAAGACAAATGGGGGATCCTCAAGCTCCAATCCCTAGTTGTAACCCTATGAAACCTTAATTGTAACTGTATGAAAAGTGGTATTGTCAGATGTAATGGGGGATCCTCAAGCTCCAATACCCTAGTTGTAACCCTATGAAACCTTAATTGTAATTTTATGAAAATGGGTATTGTCAGATGTATTGGAGATTAATAATGGCTACCTTTATGAAGAAATTTACTCTCTCATCCAAATCCAAAATAATACATCACCTTACACAAATGGAAAAAATGATGCCAAGCTTTTCCTTTTCAATCCTAAGACAAATGGGGGATCCTCAAGCTCCAATACCCTAGTTGTAACCTTATGAAACCTTAATTGTAACCTTATGAAAAGTGGTCTTGTCATATGCATTAGAGATTAATAATGGTTACCTTTACGAGGAAATTTACTCCCTCATCCAAATCCAAAACAATTTGCACCCTGACATCACCTTACACAAATGGAAAAAATGATGCCAAGCTTTACCTTTTTATTGCTTTCCAGGGTGCCTATGTCTAATATTGCCCACTCGTAATTGTTAGTGTTGGGTGGTTCAGTTCTCATGGCATTCATTTCCATAAATCCATCCTCGTTTACAGATCTAGATCTACCTCTTGAAGAACTACTAACAACTTTACTTAAGCCCTTAAGATTGTCCCTTACAAGTTAGTTTGTGAAGAAAGCAAAGATCCCAACTTTGTATATCTAAAGTCCTCAACCTTGATGAAAAACATTCATCCTCATGGATCAAACCTTACAAGTAAATTCACTAAATTATCACCTAGCCCTATTGTAGCGGATAAATGAATCTTGAAATGTTGGACTT
This sequence comes from Picea mariana, assembly GCA_032191745.1. Taxonomy (NCBI): domain Eukaryota; kingdom Viridiplantae; phylum Streptophyta; class Pinopsida; order Pinales; family Pinaceae; genus Picea; species Picea mariana. Next base: position 33,296 of record JASDQU010815275.1, read on the forward strand.
CAAATATGTAGCCCTATTGTAGCGGATAAATGAATCTTAAAATGTTGGACTTCAAATATGTAGGACTAACTCTCTTTTTTAACCAAACACAATGATCCATGTGTACAACAAAGATAATAACGATGGTTAGTGACTTCAAATCCTTTTGTTTTAGTCTAATGTTTTTAGCGTTGGTAAGGGTCATTAAGTTTATGAAAAACTCATAGATTTTTGACTTGTAGCGTTGGTAAGGGTCACTAAGCTTATGAAAAACTCATAGATTTTTGACTTGTAATTTGAGTAACAACTTTTTTTTTTAATTATTATATACAAATAAACCATTTTTAATGTGAAAAGTATGTAATACTTATTTCTTTGTTTTATCATTTTTTAAAATGTTTTTTTAGTAAATGGAAAGTTGTTTGGATCTTTCTTAACTTAAGTTTCAGATATTTATATAATTACTATAATATTATTTATTATGAATTAGAGAATCTACATATAAATATATATATGAAATTGAGGTTTTAGTTTAGTGGGTTAGTTAAAGTAGTTGAGAGTTATGAATAGCATGCAGTAAGTTTTAGAGTCAAGTTCCAGGGTTGGTTGCATCTATGTATGTGGACCTCACTCTATGTTCCTATTAGGTCAGTGTACAATAATTTTTGTGGTTCGCTTTATCATGGATACCATCTTTATAATGAGGAGAAGTGCTTCGAGGTTTCTTAGAGATGTATATTTCGAGGAAAAAGAAAATAATTAAAGTTTTATTCAAATAAAAGGAAATAAATATTATATCGTGTACATGGGTTTTTGTTTGATGGTAAAGTGAAGGTGTTTTATACTTCCATCTAATTTCAAATCCTTCAATGATATGTTTGTTTCTTGTGGTCATCATTCCCTTGCAAGTGATCTCTCTCACTTAAATACATAAGACATTTTTTACTAATAGGATTAAGTACGAGTCCTAGGAAAATTGGTGAAACAAGTACCCTTTAATCACAATGTTTTAATTTTAATGCTTCCAACCATAAGGAATGGTAAATATACACATCAAAATTAACTACAATTCTTAGTAATATTTTCATAATGGGAAATACATACTTGCTATAGTGATAAATTAAAAATATTATTAGAAAAGGAGAGATTATATTGCAGTGTAGACATTTAAGA
>JASDQU010815276.1:29819-46545 GCA_032191745.1 Picea mariana
CATATAGATTAGACATCATACACAACATTAAACAATTCTCACACACATGTGAACATCACAAAGACCCCAAAATGTATATCCATCTATATATATATATATCGGTCAAAAGTGCCATCAAAATGTTTACATACAAATAGAGTACATCTTATACAAAATCTGTAAGCCAGTGAACCACCTCGGTACAAAACTAGTGTCACCACACCAAATGGGCTCACCAGCCTATATGATATACAAAAATACACACAGAGACACTCATGGTGCCTCTAGAGCACCACCACTTGGCCCTCCCTCAGGAGGTGGTGCTCCACCCGCTATCGGTCCCTCCGAACCTGGAGGTAACCGCCCTGTCATCATAGCACCTGCTACTGCTGCTCACCGAACCATAGTCCACCACATCAATGACACCCCACACACTAATCTAGGATGCCCTCATCTTGGATACGCAACCACATGCCCTCAGGCATTCCCTGTAGCACCGACTCCAAGCGGCGGTGAATATCCTCAAAATCTCCCCCAGCCTCAACCGAAGGAGCATGTGATGGCCCTGCACCAGGGTCATCGAAATAGTGCCTCCTAGCCACTCTCTCATCACCCGCAGGTCTCGCCTCAAAATCCTCACGTCGTCGTCTCTCTCCTGCCCGTGGCTCTCCTCGCGGCGGCCTCACTGGCCTCTAATGAGCCGACGCTCTAACCAACTCAACCTCACACCCGCGAGGTCCCACATATATACATACAGACAAACAAAGGATAGCATCAGCATCCATCTATACATAATAAACATGTTATACTATCTAAATATAAAAAAAATAAAAATAAATCACATCATACCTCAGTGGTCGAACACCTCTCCTAGAGGTAACACCATATCTGGATCACCCTGGAAGTCCACCCAATAGTATGGATACTACAGTATGATCTGCAGCATATGTTGCCACACCTATGAAACCTTGGCCATGAAAAAATGGCCACCCTCCCCACCATCGTGGCGAATCAAAATCGTTGACCACCACATCAGTTGCGACTCTCATGCACCAGGTGCACCCAATAACACTCTAGGGTGCAACATCGACACCCTCTCCAAAAACCATGCAACCAAGATGGACCCAAAGGAAAAATCCCCTAAGTCTGCAACCCGACACCTGTCGAGCTGCCCTACCATCTTGGCATGTGGTACCAAGCCCCAGAAAAAATGCTCTCCTGCCCAGTACCCTCCCCATAATCCTCAACTGACCACCACTTATCCACTGAGTCGCGAGGGACCCGTAAACCCTCACAACCATCGCTGCTACACAATGATGAACCAGGGCATCCATAGCCCCGATACTCACCATGGAGCCCGACATAAAATCCTCCCTCAAACAATACCTTCAGCATAAGGTAGCCAACTTCCCATCCCCAGGTAATAAGGGCTCCACCGGTAAGGGAATTCCACGAAAAGGGAGCCCAGTCAGAAAATACACATCCTCCACTGCAGTGAAGGCCAACTACTCACCCCGCACCATAAAACAATGTAGATCTAGACTCCACATCCGGATCAAGAACTGTAGGAGGTACTCCTTGGCCCATATCAAGGGGCACTCAAAGAACTTCAGCAACCCACAAGATGCCAAAGTGTCACGAACCGCCGGCTCCTCAATGGCCACAGCCTCCCTAAGTTGTGACCAATCCCTCTCTCTCCAGTGAACCGACATCATCCAAAAGATCACCTACAACCACATAATCTAGTTCTCAATCAACCATCTCAAACATAAACACATTAAAATCTCCAAAAATGATAAGCTTCACACCCGTCATCTTTTCCCCCAAGGTGCGACTGTTTAACCCCATAGGCGCACACACATGCATGCCCATTCACCCCACAGGCGTGCACACATATGTGCTTGTTCACCCCACAGGTGCGCACACATGCGCGCCTGTTCATCCCACAGGCATGCATGTGTGTGTGCCTGTTATCCATACAGAGGCACCTTCATGTGCCCCTGTCAAGTACACAGGTACGCATCGTAGTGCGCCTGTCCACTACACAGCTGCGCACGTATGCACAACTGTTTAGCTTACAGGCGTGCATACCATGCGTGCATGTGTCCCTCATTAGGGTGCCCCTGCACGTGGATATCCAGATAATAGGCACGCACCCATGCACGCATATTTCTCGATCGCCCGCGCACTGGGGGTCCCACACCCACAAAACCCCCTATACGACCCTCCGTACAGGCCCTGCCCACAAATAGAAAACCTAATTCTATGCAGGATGATAAGACCACTAACCTGAAGCTCGCTAGTCCTAAATCGACTGCCTCATTCTCCCGAAATCTCCAAATTTTCTCTGAATATCTCTCGTCCAATCACTCTGATAGCAAGTACAAATGAGGTGGCAATATGGGCCCTACAACTATATATACGGCTTTTTGCCAAACTTCCAGACCCCATTCTGGGAGCTCCGGGTGTTCGTTTTTCGCTCCGTCTTCAGCCATGGGACCAACACCTTGTCCTCTACATCAAGACAGTCCCCAGACCATTTTTCATCCTTATCCCCCAGGGGACCATTTGTCCATACCCCATCCAGGTATGCATGCTCATGTTCAAAATTATCAAATAAATGATTGTAGGTTCAATTCTCTTTAGATATTGTTCATGTTAGGTATTTGGTTATCATGTGTGTAGGTACTTGGTCATCATACACCAATGTGACGCCTTTAGGTATATAATCAACACTGGCATGTAATCATTCCCTCTGAATCTCAATTGCATCTCTAGTCACACCCTCTGCAATTTACCTTTAGGGTCCCTATATCTAGCTCTGCAGTACTGTCACCTCCATTGCATTGGGGGCACTGTCACCTAGTAGCACTCTCCCCCACATGAGTTGTCCCATTTATAGCGCCCCTTGGCACTTCGACACTCAAGTTGTTTTCAAACTTTAGGGATGGGAGTCCCAATAGTCTTACATTATGTCGCGAATCAGCCACATATTCCTTCTCCTCATTTTGCTAGCCTACCCAATGGACTCCCAGGGCACTTCCTCATGGATTATTTTGACTGCACTCCCGCAGCATCATTTACCATCCATTTCACCCATCATCATTCTACCCATCCTCAGATTTCCCTCCATACATTTCCCTACTACGGAAACCAGCCTATGGTGCCCCAACCCTCCACTTGTTTTTTCCACCAACTTGCGCCATCCCTAGGCCAAGCCATCCTACACTGGGGCACTCGTTTCTGTATCTTCATTATTATCCCCACTGATTTTTTAATTCTTTTTGTAATTAAGCCATTGTTTCCATCATTTTACATAGCCTTTTATTGTCACCTTTGGTGACCTTCCTGGAAAATGCAACCCATGTTGCCCTTGGTTGGGGCACTCCTTATCATCTACTCCTATTTTGACATCGTTCACCAACTCCGAGTATCCCACAGACCACCTACCTCTGCTCTCTGAGTTTGTTCACCTTGTACCGCCTCTGGCACAACTTATCCCACGTCTCATTGTCCCCCCTGACACTTGACTTCATTGAACGGTTGCAACCACTTATACTTCACATATATCCCAAATCAAGGGTAGTCTTGAGTCTCCCCGCACCTTGACTTCATCCATGTACCTCCTCAGTCCCTGACCTCACCTAGTAGATTTCAAGAAGCCCTTTGCTTCTTGGAGTTGCGTCTGCCTTTTTTATCGACATCAACACAGTTTCTAGAAGGGAGACAGTATCTTGAATCTCATTACCTTTCCAATGAGAAGTCTCAGATGACACAGGGAGACCCATAATTTCTCCCTGCTGTCTTTGACCCCCATAACATTCGACTTCAACACTTTCTCATGTTACGATGGGTCTTACTTTGTGACTATTGCAGTTGTTTCTTATATTTTTTGAAGACCTATGAACTTGGGTGGGCTATCAATGCCCACAGAATCTATGATACTTCTTATAGGTGTCATTACCTACTATTTAGAGTATGTTCCTCATCAGAATTTCCTTTGCCTTTATCAAAACCACCCCCGAGGGCGCTGAAGTTGTCTACATCAACACACAGTTTTAGTTACTATACAACACCCTTTTCTGAGTTACATGACATGAGCATGGCACATGCCCACCTCATTTGTACACAATTTATTTCACACACCTTATGGAAAGTTGGGTCCTACAGGTTCCCTTCTCCCTCCAACGAGTCACTCTTGATACTCTCACTATCGCTCTTTCTTACAACGGTACTCTTAGTAGAAGAAACATTGATGAATTTCGTCTATCTGTATGCTCCTAACCTCATCCATCAGGGGGCATCTGTTATCACTGAAATTTCATCCAAAAATGGTTACAAGAATCCAACATCTTCAAACAGCTATGAGTCCACCCATGGACCAAAATTACCAAAAAAACATTTCCAAAAGGTCCAAAACTATACAACCACTTATAAAATCAGGATGCGCTATGACTACATAGGGCGCACATGCACATGCACCATCCAGAAATGTAGGAAAAGTGCACATGTGCACGATGCACGACTGTAGATGCTAAAAGCCACACACACCTGAGAACGACGCATTTATGAGGTTGGTCAGCCTCCCACCCACTTTTGGTTCATCTTCCAAGTCGATTTGACATCCAAATCTCGACTGCATCTGGTTGGGTGGTTGGTCAAAGACCTAAAGGTGCCCTAAACAACCCCTTTTCACCCTAAAAGCTGGTTGCACAATACCTCAAAGTGATGCTATACAACAAGGCCATGGGTGCACTACTTTTTCAAGGAATTCATTTGCAAGGTTATGCTGCTGCTATTCTCTTGGGGAATCCTCTTTTCTCATCAAGAGCATACTAGCACCATTCCATTTGGGCAATCCACATCACCTTTTGAGTGGGTTATCTTGGGATTCTTTCACCATTTCTTTCAAGTTTCAAAGTTGTAATAAGAGCTCAATTGTAGGGGTCCAAGAGCCCTCCCTTGGAGGAAGAAGGGACCCAACGTCCTCTTTCTTTTTGGTGTTTTCTTTTCACTAATACAATCCTTTCCATTGGTGACATGAGTCTTGTTTGTTTCTTGTTCTTATGTCCTTATGCTCAATAGTTTAGTTGTTCTTTCCTTTCTTAGTTTAATTCTTGGCTTAGTCTTTTATGTTTATTTTTCTAACCCTTTCCTTCACTGTTGTCTTGCTTAGCTAACCCAACTAAGCTTGTAAGCACCTCCATTTTGCTCATTCAAGTGACAAAAGAGGTGCAACAAAAGTCATAGAGGCAACATCAAAACCACTTCGATTCTTGGATCTAGCCTTCCAAGACTCAAAGAGGGATCTCTCTGTCTAATATAGCTTTTTTGGGAATAAGATATTAGGCTAGTTATGCAGAGCATGGGTTTGTTTATGGATTTTGAATTGTTCCGGTTGAGACATGGAAAAGGACCATTTGGAAAAATGGAGTCAAAGGTAAAGACGACGATAAACGAATAACCAAGACAAAATATGACAAGGCAAGGTAATCATGCTAGTGGATCCTTTGAGCTTATAAAATGGAAAATAAGAATAAACTGAAAATTATTTCAAATGTAGAGCAGAGTATATCTGAATTTTGGATTTTAAACTTGGAAGAAAACATAGATATTGTCTTGAGCCAACACAGGGTGCCAATAAAAAATCCTTCACATTATCTTCTTGTAGACAATATAGAAATAAAAGCATGTGAAATAGAAAATAATGAGTTATATCAGAGAAAACTTCACCACTAAAACACAACATAGGAATCTGGAAATCTAGTGCCTTTGTATTCCTTCATAAAGTCATTTACAGCCTATGAGAATTTTTACATTTTAATCATCACAAGTCCCAAAAAATTCTTTCATAAAAGTTGTAGACTTTATAGCCTTTACATAACAGTTCAAGATCCTATAAAAATGGATCTGAAATACTTAAAATAGAATAAAATCAAAACTAGTATGATATATCAAATCTAGTCCTGATTTAAGGGTCAACCCTTATCAACTATATCTTCAACAATATTCAACAACATTCAACACTATCTGATATCTTCAATAACTTTCCAAGTGATGACAAGGCATTTCGAAATCCTGTTTTGACAAATAAGTAATTTTTTTGACCAAAAATTGAAAAGCCACTTAACCTTCTTGCCTTCGTATCTACCTCAAAAAATGGAAATGGATGATGATCTGTATTATTTTAATATTTATATTTCATTTGGAACCCCTCCTAGATGATCTGGAAACAAAGATCTTCGATCTGAGAAAAAAGATGACCATTCTGCCAGTTTCTGCATTTCAGTGGCTTACAGGTAAAAAACAGAGTAGGATTAGCTGCCACAAAAAGAGATTTCGGCAGCTAACATCGCTTTGAGGAAAACAAATAAGCTTCTAAAAATCCTGAGTTTTCCACAACCTTTCAGAACTACAAAAATAGTTTTTCTTCGATCTACCTACTCTTTAGGATCCTTATTTAGGTTCTCAGCAACTTCTACTAGAGATTTTAAATCCGGATGTGGCCTTGGCTAGGATTTTTAAGCCTTAGTTTGATCATTAAACCTCTAACCATTTTAAGAAACCTATGATTCTCCTTGAGCAATTTCTTATTCCTCTTCTGCTCCTTTACATGAATTTTAGCTAACCTTTCAAAACAATCTCATACCTCATCTGATGTGTTGCTTATAGTCTAGTTTGGGGATTTAATGACCCTCTCAAGCAACTTCATCTCTGATATTTCTTTTTTAATATTTTCAATCTTTGGTGCTGACTTCTTTCCTTTGCTTGTTGATGATTCAGGAATCTCCAAGTCTAGAACCTGTGGTGAAAAAGGTGCTTCTACAAAAGCAACTTGCTCAGGAACCTCTCCTTATACTGACTCTAAATCCTCCTCTGAATCTAAATAAGGAATATTCAAAACGTTTTTACCAGACGCACTAGTTTTCCCTTCTGTTGCTTGGCTGAAATCAAGCATCATTTTGGCTTTCTTGGACTTGGAAGAAGAAGTTGGCTCCTCTGCAATTAATAGGGAAATGGATCTTCTTTTCCTTTTAATGCTTTGTGGTGTTGAAGACTTAGTGGATGAAGTTTTCTTTTTTTCTTTGGGCTAGGGTTCTAGTTCAAATTCACCCCAGAAAAGAAGATACTCCCAACTCTTATCCCTCTTCTGCAATTCTTGAAGCACTATGAGTTTGATAAGACCGTGATGAGAAAGTCTACCATGCACCTTGCTAGGTATTGCCTGGACCTGGTGTGTCATTTTTGTCAAGCTTCTGTGAAGGTAGAAGGGAAGATTCAAAGGACATCTACCTATGAAATGGTTCATGAGCTTGAAATGGTAGAACATTACTCATACTTGGATGTTTCCACTTTTCTTCCAAGTAGGATCTAGGGATGTCTTTCTTCAAATTAATACATTTGTGTTTAGGCTTGAGATAAGACTTGAACTCAATGTCTTTGGTAGTGGTTGACTTGAACCATCTTTCACCAGTCCTAGGCATCTATGTTGTTGCTGCAATGATTGCTTCATCAACCTGTACCTCAATTGTTCCAACTCTGGCCTTGGCTCCATCAAAGGTCAATGCAAATTCCTCAACCACACCTTGATGAAACCCTTGGAGTTTTTCACAAAACTTGTAGCAACCTGCATCCATGAACATCTAGAAAATCTCAGGGTGATATTCCAGATATGTTATGTCATTGAGCTCCTTTCTGAGCAGAGCTCCTCCCTTCTTCATCTGCAAAACAAAAATCAATACTTGTAATATGATAAAATTGGGTTTGGGCAGACACAGTGGTGCTGATAGAGGGAAAAATGAAACTCAAACAGATGAAGGATGCGTAATATGGGGGGAAGATTTGGATGACAATTTTTTATAACAAACCCTTAATTATAGAATGAAAATTAGATCATAATGATGACTGCATCATTCGATCAAGACATACACCATGTGATAGATCAGGTAAAACGAATGATACGAGCTTATGGTGATTGGATTTATTAGCTTAGGGTTAAATAGATCTCACCAAATAATCATATCAAACAAATAATCACTTGCCCAGATCGTATCATGATTCACTTCAGTCAATTTCGACAGCACTTGAGATGATGATGTTGTGTACTGTTGGCGGTTTGAGAGTCCAATGGGACAGTCTGACTGTTAGCTGAATCTATGATTTTGGAAACTTAGAGCACCTTGCACATGCCATTTTAGCTACCAAAAGCAACAACTTTCGGCAGCTTAGAATGATTTGAAAAATAGCCCTTAGCTGTCGAAAGTGAAATTTTAGAGTTTTTTCTAATACAAGTACATACTCATCACTTTTTGAAAAGATAAGTCTAAAGATCATCTTAAAGATATTTAACTCAAAAATATTTCATCTAATGATCCATCCTATCACCTAATGACCATAATTTTGGAAAATTTATTTCAAGAGACAACAAGACCAACAAACCAGGAACTCCATCATGAGACCCACCAATCATATCTGAATCATCAAGTCTCTTATAATTATAGGATACTAACACCCTCCTGTTCAAATGTTACAAAGATGTCTCATATAGGTATTGAGGTTGAAATCCTCCCTAATCTAAAAGGTAACAACATTTACAATCAATTCTTGAAACTTTCTGCCATAGAAAATGGGCCAAACTGCTGAAAACTGGGGTTGCAGTTATGGTTTTGTATCTCTCAAATCACGACAGCTATGTATAAAATGAAAGAGGATTTTTTGAATATGTTTATTTTGAGCAAAAATGTCTCTCATTTCCCTGAGATCCGTTTTCATTTGTCCCAAATATACATTTTACAAACATGTGTCAAAATAGGAAAATATGAGATCCGAAAATTAGGGCTTGGAGATGGATTCTATTCTCCCAATATGTGACACCTGTAGGAAAATTGAGAGATTCTATTGATATCTGATGTGTTAGGCACAAAATCCTTCGACCTTTTCTCAAAATAATCCTCCATTTGCTCAGAATCATCATTTGAAAATGATGACTCAGCATAGTAAAAAATGCCACATTTCTGAACACGAACCTCATCTTGTGGGGGAATTTTGACTACCTTCCCAAGATCCAAATGAAATTATGAATATACCACTGGAAATATTAGGATATTTATATGTCGATCGACTATTCGAACACGGAAAATGGCCTCTCCAAGGCTGAGAAAAATGGTTTTTTCCCAAGGCAGTTTTTTGCATGAGGCTGGAACCCCGATTTTGGGCCCTCAAGTTTCTGGGAAAACGAGGCAATGGTTAAAATATCTACGCCGGCCAAAACCCCCGATGACCAAAACCCCAAAATGGTGATGTGGCATTTATGTAAAACCCTTCTAGCAATTTTCTTGCCATGTATTGCATTCTTTTCGTGCTTCCTCGTGAGCTCTTCCTCCATGTGGCTTAATGCGTGGTGTTTGAACGCTTGGTCTCGACCGACTGGTGTCATCTCGTAGATGTTTGGCCCTGGTACACTTGTGGGTTCTCTCCTTGGATTTTTGCATGAGTTGGTTTGTGACTGTTACACTGTTGTAACATTTCAGATCATGAGAATGGGGCACAATCACTGTTATCATTCAATTAAAAGAAACGTTAAACCAACGATAGTGACTGAACATAAGTCAACAACCCATTATTTGGATCTTATATACAAATTATTTGACATGAATATGATACGTAGAAAACATTCAGTGATGCGTGTGACAGACGGGTGACCATTTTTTCCCGCTTGCACTTTTGGTAGCTAAGGGCGTATGAAATCTGAGATTTAAGATACCGAAAGTCTGCACTTTCGATAGCTAATGTTATAATTTTTTTCCTCTTAAGCTACCGAAAGCCAAAATTTTAATATTTGTTACAACACCTCCCTAAAGTAGGTATGCCTCGCCCAAGAAGGGCTTGAGAGTCCTTGCTAAATATCGGAGGTAAAAAAATCAGTTATAAGGGCCCTTGTGAGATTAAAAACCAATTGGTCAGATCCCCCTGGAGAGGTAATCCTCCATAAAGGTTGTATGTTTTCTGAACCTTATTTGACCAAGGGTGCCTGTATAATAACCCCTCCACCGTATGGGCAGGGTACCAAAGTCTGAAACCTTGAAAGCACCACCTCTCACGAAGGTAAGGGAACTAACAAGATACCTAGATATGAATAGATCCCCAGAAATATATCTGACGCTAAGAAGGTATCGGGGGGAAATCCCCTCAACTGAACTCACACGACCTCGTGATTAAATCCAGTGTAAGCGGAGCCTCCTGATCTTACTGATTATACAATGGATTTCTCCACTCCCTTAGTCAGACACATATGTTGATTTAATAACCTTGGAGAAGTTTACTCACAAAATCCTATTCGAAGGCACTAAATCCTAAGCTATTTTGTGCACCCTAGAAAATAAAATCGTTACTAATCAATTTTAAACTATAGCGTTAATTTTAATGGCCATGCTTACTCAAAAGGTGCGGTTGTGAAACTAGTGATGTTATGACTCAACAAGTGAAGTAAATATGAATACAATGCAAAGTCCTAACTTCAATTTTCAATGAATGATATGATTCTTAAACCAATGCAATTTTCAATTCAATTCTGCAATTCTGAAAAAAAATGCAATCTTTCTTTACATGCACTAAGATAAATGACAAAGACTCAAAATATCAAAACACCAATCAATGCAAAACGCCTAATATTTTTGCATTTTCAATATAAGAAAAATGAAAATGCATGGATTGAACAACAACTTGATATATAGACTATGTTGTGTATATAAAGAGACAACTCAAGTAGGATACCAAGGAGTGAAACACCCAACCAGGTGTCCAAGGACAATCAAAATGAAAAGATGACGAGAAAGGCACCGCCTAAAAATTCAACCAAAGACAGGTTTCTTGCCATCCCACAGACACTTAACAGTCACTACAGAGACCCAAGAAGACTCAACAATCATCAAAACCTACCCAACAACCACCAAACCTTGAAAAAAATAAAAAGAGGTTGATGTACGCGACTGTTCAAGGGAAAAGCGCGTATGTACGCAGCTTGCAGAAGGACAACATGTGTATATATGTGGCTATCAAGAAAAAAACTGTGTATATGTGTCAAAAAATAAGCTAGGAAAATGAGAAGGCTGAAAGACTCATACCCAGAGTGAATAGAGGCTATCAAGCAATGGTACGACAAGAAACACAATACAAATGAGAGCAATCTAAGGAGAAAAATACTCCAAACCCCAAGAAATAAGATTCAATCCCCAGTATGGTCGCCAATTTTGTTATGAGGAAAATATCTCTATGGCTAGGGGCAAACCACAACAAAAGAAAATGACTGCAGAAATCAACTCTATTCTCAAGTATACTATATAAACAAATATGCTAGCGAGACAAGATAAAATTCCTACCTCATCCAGATGTTTGATGAAGTCCACCATCGAGCACTTGACCCGAAGTAATATACCTGCAACTAATCCTCAATAACCAAGCAAAACAAGCATATGGTGATAATATATGATGTTAGCACATTCAATAGCATAATCCATTAACATACATAACAAATACGCCCATGGAATAATAATTCAAATATTTTCAAGATATCAATTGGACAAGAAAAGAGTATTTCTATTAAAATATGATCAATAGAAGTGAAAAAGTTATAGACTTCTGTGTCGGCATGGTTTAGAACTAATAAACTAAGTTCCTTCCAGTTGGGCCTCCACCACTTCAATACTCCACCAAAGGAAATATCATGTAAGAGAGACAATGGAGTTCTCACTCAATAAGGGAAGAGCTTGGGGGTTGAACACTGTGTTCAGACTTAAAGGATAAAGGGATGCAGACTTAATGTGAAGTGAATAATTCCTCCAGAGTAACTTTGCTCTCAAAGTTGAATTCTTTCTCCTCCTTTTCCATAGATCGGAATTGGCCCATTTATAGCCTTCAAATGGAAGTGAAGGGCCGAGTCAGAACATTTCCAATATATGGAAGGCCAAGGATCATTGATCTCCTGTCGTGACATGGAAAACCGACACCATTTTTCAATATTGGGCACATTTCTCGATGTACACGGGCTGTAGTGGTGCAACCTACATATACACATGTTGTATAGTAGGCAATGTGCGTATATGTGGAAAAAATGTATTTTTGGCTCTGGGATTTGCAAAAAGGGATGTGTTAGCATTAGAAGTCACTCCTAGATTGCTACAGGAGCAGAGCCCAACACCCATTAGTTTATGTCATGAATAAATTTAATGGGTGATCAAATGGATAGAGACCCAGGAAGGTATCACTCTAACTCAGGGACCAGGCCTGGTATGTAAAGAACAAAGGAGGTCTTGATCTAACTTCTGTCAGTGAGTTTATTGTAAAATGAGCAGGTGGAAGACTTGGTGAGATGAGTGAGTAAGACTGCCTCAGGCATCAGGCCTTTCAGCAGCTTGAAGAAGAAAAACTCAGAATACAAGATCCTCTTGGTTCTGAGTTTCAGGGAACTGAAGGGTGACTTGACTGGATCCTCCAAATCCAAATCATTCAGCGTTGAGAAAATACAAGAACTGATTAGAGACAATGCAACTATTACAGTGATCCAACCTACATTATCCTATAACAGTGCCACTCGACTAGATCCTCCAATTCCAAGCTATTCTAACACAGTGTAAACAAAGAGATGGAAAGAAGCTGATATTCATAAGGCAAGAAGTCTCAAGTGCCAATACATAACCAGAGAAACCAGTGCTTCGTTAAAACTTTACAATCGAGAGGTTAGGTCAACCATCGATAGATTACAAAATGGTGAAAATTCCTACATATACTCAAAACAAAACAACAACAGCGAAAATGAGATGCCGCATTTAAAACATTGCGTCTGCATGTCTTCTGGCAGTCTGCCCATGTAGACTCTGGACGATCGTGCACTTATGACAGACGCAATCAGACTCCTAACTGTCCTGTAGATGAATCGACATGCTTTTAATCCTTTGCTGGACTTTCCATTTATGGAAGAGACGATGTATAACCACCTCCAACAACTTCAATAACTGCTTTCTTGGGATCAAGAACAAGCTGGGTCAACTCTACCCTTTGGGACATGGAGGTCATCTCATGGTGCCACCTAGATCAGCTGAACGGTCTAATGGATAGGTTGTGGAGGATTTGGCATGCTTGACATGGAGCAGGGAAAGGGAGTGATCATGGAAACAACAGGGGTGAGACACATGGCAAGAAGAAGGGGCGAAGGTGACAGGATAGAATGGTAATGGGGGACACATTATTTATGGGAGGCTGACGTGGAAGGGAGAGGGACAGATGTCAGAGGATGAGGAGGGGCCAAAGGGAACAGGCCCCATCACGTGGTCAAGTGGAGAACAGATGGCAAAGAAAAAAGTAGTACAGAAGGTGACACGATAGAAAGGGGGGCCCCACATCAATACCACACCATTCTGGAGACCCCCCCCCCTATTAAAGGCAGAATGGCAGGGGGGGTCTGGAATCGCTTGAGCACCATCAATATAGGTGCTTCAATATCGACCGTTTGAGAGATGCGCGCCCAATTCCGGACCCCTCCCCCCATTAAAGGAAGAATGGCAAGGGGGCTCCAGAATGAAACCTCAGTCGTAGATCTAGACAGGTAGATCTCGGCCGTCCAAAACTGCCTGCTCATTAAAATGACAAGCCCACCCTCTAAACTTTGGAAAAAGGGTTTTTCGAATCTCTTTCTTTGCCCAAGGGGATGCTTCTTTCAGGAGAGCACCCCCTACATGATTATGTGCTAACATTAGGCTCCATGGGGGATGGCACGCCCCGTGCGGGCTGCCGAGAACTCTTTTGTAGCTCCAATTCCTTGTTGTTGGGCTACGGAGTCATTATTTAAACTTAAAGATAAAATAAAACAATATATACAACCGCAGATGAGCCATGTGCGGCTCAAGAAAAACATCTTTTCAAAAAATGCCCTCAGAGGGCCATTGAAAACTTCTTGATCCTTCAAATCTCGCAACCTGTATGTATTATTTGAAAATACTTCAGAGATTTTGAAGGGCCCAACCCATAGGGCTTCAAATTTGTCGTGTTTTCCCTTCTCTTGTTTAGGAGCATCCCATTTCAGTACCAGGTCTCCTATCTAGAACTCTTCCTTCTTGGCCTTTTTGTCAAAAGCCTGCTTAATCTTCTGCTGCTGGTCCTGAATTCTGTTCATTACCTACTCTCTGGCCTACTGAGCCTCTACCAGTTGATGAATTCTTCTGATCATATCATCAGGCTCTTCTTGATAATCTTGGAAGAACTTTGCTACAGGAATGGCTAGCTAAGAAGGGAAAACAACTTCTTCTCCATAAACCAATTGGAAAGGGGAGATTCCTATAGATCTCTTTGTGGTCACTCGATCGACCCATAGAGCGAATTTCAACTTTGAACCCTAGGCCTTTTTGTTGTCTTCCAACAGTATTTTGATGATCCTTATCAAGATTTTGTTGGAGGACTCTGTTAAACCATTTCCCTGGGGATAATATGGGGTGGAGTGAATCAGTTTGATCCCGAATTTCTCACAGAACTTGGTGTTATCATTGAAATTTTGTCTGCACATGGCGACAAGAACTCAGCATCGTCAAACAACAATGAAGTCATTCATGGCCTTGAATTAATCTCACAGCATTCCAAAAAGGTCAAAAAACTATACAAAGTAGTACAAAATTGAAGAGCGCTTTACAGAAGTTGGGCTCACGTGCACATGCGCAGAACAGAAACGTAGAATGCATGCATAAGCGCACGATGCACGGCTGTTAGCGCAAAAAGCCACGCACTTGCTAAACGACGCATTTATGAATGTGGTTGGCCTCCCAACCACTTATGGTTCAGTTCCCAAGCTGATTTGACTTCCAAATCCAGGCTGGATCCGAATGGTGGTCTGGTCAAAGACCTAATAATTCCCTAAATGGCCTCTTTTCACACTACAAAGGAGTTACACAATAACCCAATGAAATGCTATGAAAAGCCATGAATACAACTCATTTTCTCAAGGAATTTCATGTAATGTTATGCTGCCTATATTGTTTTAAGCACTCCATCCTTGACAAGATCACTTTGGCACCATTTCATTGAGCAATCCACCTCTCCATTGAGTGGATTTGCAAAGGAGTTGTTTCATCACCATTTTCATTTTTCTTGTTGTAAGAAGAGCAATCTTGTGAGGGTCCAAGAGCCTTCCCTTGGAGGAAGAAGGGACTCATAGTCCCCTTTCTTCTTGGTGCTTTGATTTCATCAATAGATCAGCCTAAAAACATTGGTGATATTGGTCTTTTTGTGTTTGTTATCTCTATATCCATATGCTTATGATTTTAGTTTGTATTAGTTTAATTCTTACTTATAGTTTTGTTTTTCTTTCTCTAACTCTTTCCTCTACAGTTGTCATGCTCTGTAAGACCCAACTGGGAATGCAAGCACCTCTTATTTTCTCACCAAGGTGACGAAAAGGGTGCAACAGATTGGCGACTCCACTGGGGAAAGGTATAAAATTCCTACCTCATTTGGGTTTATTTTTCTCTTCTTTTAGTTTGTTTAACTTGCAGGTGCACAAACCGGCCTTAGCTGACCTACTAACCAGTCAATTCACAGGAGAATTGAAAGAAATCCACCCGGATTTTTCTTTCTCGGCCACTTGTCATAGGTGCGTGGGTATTTTACCCCATAGATGCACATCATGTGCACCTGCGCTTGAGCGACAACCTTTCTCTGTGCGCATGCGCTTTCTGACTCAACTCTGTTCGCGCGCCTGCGCTCTGTGCGCCTCTGTCTGCACTAGGGGCCGCGCATTTGATCAAAATTTCACATTGTAAGTTGTTGGGATGTGAGGAAGGCCATTTTCCTTCTTGAAAATGATGTCAAGCATGCTCTAAACACTGACCACACTTAGTCCCCTCATCATATAAAGGGGTTAGTCAAACACACATAGGCACTTAGGAGGATAAAAATCAATTTCCCTTATTTTCTTTTTGCCACATGGATGGCTTGTTTTGACTTATAAGATAAGGTGGTAACCATTTTTAATCACATCTAAGCTTACATTGGGACTAGAAGTTGAATTACCAACCACTTAGTATGCTCTTCTCTCGTGCCTTCGAGTGACTTTCAGAATCAGAAAAAGATTGGGAAACAATTTCATCTCCCTTAACAAAGTTTAAAACCTTTAGGAGAGGACAACAGCCCTTTTTGGGACCCCTCTTAGTTTTATTTTTCAAACACATCTTAATATTTGTAACGGGCCCATACATGCCCACATGTCACAAAGATAGGATAGTGTTTGAATTTTTGCTTGCTTAGATCAAAACACTACGGAAGTTTAAAGGTTCGTAACGGGCCCATACATGCCCACATGTTCAATCTAGGATAGTTTCAAGATTTTCTAGATTACATCACAGTAGGGAGTTAAAGGATAGTAACAGACCCACATGTCCACATGCTAGCTTCCTAGGGATTTTGAATTACGCAAGGTTGTACCAAAGGCACTTAGTTAATTAGGTAATCAAACTCTTGTAAAGGACCAAGCAAAGTCCACATGCAGCAAGGTGACATCTAATTCACTAAAATTGGCACACTCTCACTCACACACAAAAGTCACTTCTCACTCACAGAGCTTCTTCTCGAAACGTGGAGGTCAAAGTAAGTTTCCTCCAAAGGGATTCCGAAAATACCCCATCTTTTCTTGACGAGACTATCCACTCCCATTTTTAATCAACGAGGTTGGTTTGCACCCCCAACCTCCCAAAACAACTGCATCTAA
>JASDQU010815276.1:60786-83171 GCA_032191745.1 Picea mariana
CAAGTATTTTATCCTCCTCGGTTTGGAAAATATTGGGATCTCTCGAGCTTGTATCTGCTTCGCATGAGATGTTGGATTTTGACAGACATCCTAGTGAATATTTGGGGGTTCTTCTTCAGTTGCATATCTCGTTAGGTGGGAAGACTGTTCTTTTTGATGTTATAGTGGTGCAAGGCTTGTTAGATTTCAATATGCTTCTCAGGCATGATTATGTATATGTTGTGAATGCTGTGGTGTCTACGCTCTTACAGGTGATGAATTTCCCTCACAATGGAAGCATTGTCACTATCGACCAGCTGGAATCTGATAATCACCATCCTAATTCGACGTTAATTCAGGCTGCCCTTTTATATGTTCCTAGTGTTTGTGTAGACTCTACCTCACCACGGGTTAATTATGTGGCATCTTATCCTCGATGTTTAATTGCTTCTGAGAAGGAACCTGTGCAATCATGTTTGCCTTCTCAAGACTTGGTCTCAGCAATTGATCAATTGGTTTATCCAGTAGGGGCTGTTGGAGCATGTTGTCATTTATGCAAATGGTTTGATTATTTGGGAGATTGTTGTATCATATGTCATTGATGTAAATGGTTTGATTGATTTATGTCAAGTAATTTATTGATTGATGATTGATGAACAATGTATATGTATTGTCCTTGATGAGAATGATAGATGTCAAAGTGGAAACTAGTTGATAAAGATGGATCATTGATATGATGCATAGATGAAGATGGATCAATGAATTTTCATTGATACATGAGGATGCATAGTTTGTTTGATGAAAAGATGACTCATTATTGTCTTATCATGATTGATAAGGTGCACAAATGGATTAACTCCAAAGTGGTCCCCTTGTGGTGAAAGACCTCACTGGAAGACGCTTTGCAGATTGAGTTATCCTAGAAGAATGGTTGGAGGACCCATGCTTGTATGTGGAATAATGAGGTGAAGATCAATGAAGTTGTTGGTCAAACTATCCTATATGGATAGTTATTTTTATGCCATTTTCGGTGGTATGTGGAATGTCACATAACTCCTCACAGTTTGAAAGTTATGGCCTTGTGAAGTTGGACGACCCCCATATGAAGGCTTGAAGCCCCCAAGGTCAAAGAAGTCAAAGTTATTGAAAAGACGAAATCATTATTTAAATGATAAAGTAAAGTGACAAAGTCAAGGTGGATTATTTGAATAATAAAAAGAAGTGAAAAAATCAAGAAGGAATATTTAAATGATAAAGTATTGGAGAACTTTCTATTCATGGAAAGTGGCTAACCCTAAAATAAGGAAAATAGGGTAAATAACCTAGAAATGGGTTAAGTGACCTAGAATATGAAAGTATAAATAAGAAGCTAGGATCTCTTGTGAAATGCACATTTGGTGAGAATCCCTTTTGTGGATCAATGGAGAGCTTCTTGTGAATATCTTTTGGAGTATTGATGGAGAGCTTCTTGAGCATTATTAGTGTGGATCTCTTGAGCATGATTGAATATCTATTCCGAGGAAGAGAGTGAGAGGAGGATCTCATGGATGCATCAAAGTTTCGGCAATGTCTGAGATCTTGACGGCAAAATTCTCGAAACTTCAAAAACCCTAGTTTTTTATGCATACGTGGGTTGTCTGTGCTTAGGGTGCGTATGCATTAAGGTATACGTGAGATGTTTGAAGACAGGGACCATATGGTGGATAAAATGGTGAAGACTTGTGTTTGAGCTGGTGCCAAGCTCTTGGATGAAGAGGCGGGTTCCATATCTTCATTATATGGCCTCAGATCTATCACTGAGAGACTGGTATGATTACATTATTGTCTTTATGAATATTGTTGTTTGATGTGATGGGAATTCTTAGGGAATTCTTGGTATGGCTTCTATGATGTGGTTTAGTGTGGTTGATGGAGTCATCAGTACTCTTGTGATTCATTGGTGACATGATTGCTATGGTATACTAGATTCTTATACATGTTTGAGATAGCATTCATATTGATCTATTGTGGAACATGAGCAAGCTATTGGAGAGCTTGGAGATGTTGTGACTGGTTGTGGGTCAGTTTGGAAAGTGGAAGACAGAAGAGAAAGTGATTGTAGGTTGCAGAGGATCTGAGCACTTGAATAAAATCAAAATCCTAGTTTCTTAGAAGCATACACATGTTGCATTATACATTGGCCGCGTGCACACGCAGGCTTTAGTGAGCCGGGGCATGTACACATGCGAGCTGCACTACTAATAGGTCGCGTACCTATTGACAGATTGATATCTGTTGAGGATTGTTGCCTTATCTCATTTGGTGTTGAGGGTGTAAGTTGAGTCTTTCATTATAGAGCTGGTTCTCTTGTAGAGTTGTACTCTATTCAGTTGTTGATGATAAACCTTGGATTTTTGTCCATAATAAAATGAAAAATTGTACATACATATTGTGTTCTTTATGTTCCTTGTGGTGATGACTTGTTGATGATATGTTGCAGATATATGTTGCTAATATATGTTCACATCTAACTAGTTGTAAATGATAGCAATGGGTAATGAATAAATGTTGAATGTTAACTAAGAAGTTTTTGTAAAGAGGGAAGTTTTGGGAAAAAGAGCCCCACACTCATTCACCCCCCCTCTAAGTGTGGTAGGTGTGTCCAACAGGGGCATGAGAGCCCTTTCTTCCCCCTCTTGGTCCAAGTGATCTTGAGTCTCCTTCTGAGTTTGATCTCGTTGTTTGTAGATCCTCAAGACCTTGTGCTTGTGATTCTTCGTTGATAGACTCCACCAGTCCTGAACGAAGCCTCCATCGTCATATGGAATATGGTCAGTTTACTTCACCCTTTGGGACTGTCGATCCTCTCTTGTGTGATTTCTTGGATTTTGAATTTCCTTTAGATGAGGCTATCCTTGAAGCCTTGACTATATATTCTATACCGTGGGAGGACTTATACCATGGTTTGTGTTTTCTTCCCTTTTGGGAGACTTTCCAAGTTGACTATCGAAGAGACTCTTGGTCTGATCCTAGCAGTGGGCTCTACCTGAACCAGTTTCATACATGATTCGTAGCCCCACAGGTCTTCATTTAAGCCCTTTTTGAGACCCTCCAAACATGAAAATATGTCTGAGTGATCTTGTTTCCCTTCATGCTCGCTAAACTGAAATTTGAAGGCACATCTATCCAGTTGTAGTTTACCCCTTTTTTGGTCTGGATGGTCAACTGTATGAACAAAGGTATACTCTAGGAGCCTCAGTTCTCTAGAAGAGTATTCTTAGGTAGAATTTTAACCCTTTTTCGAGCATGAGGGACTAAATTTATGAAAAAGAAACCCCTACGAAGTTCATAGTTAAGCTCTTTTCAGACTCCCTAAAATTGAAAAGATCGTCGAGTGACCTTGTTCCGTCACACTCGTTAAAATGGTCCAGAAGAACATCCCATATGGAGTCCATAGTTAATCTCCTTCCAAACTCCTTAAAAGTGAAAAGATTGTTGAGTGATCTTGTCTTTATCAGACTCGTTAAAATGGTTTTGAATGGATGTCTTTTCGGTGCTAGTTTACCCCTTTTTCGAACTGACTAGACTACCTTCGAAAAAGGTACCCCAATGGAGTCTCCTTTTACATTTTTTCAGACTCTCTAAAAATGAAAAACCACTAAGCTTACCTTCTTTGGGCTCATTAAAATTACATAGAAGGATGTTATCATTGTGTCTTGTTAATCTCATTTTCATTCCTACGTCTTTGGCCTAATTCCGGCTCCATGTTGTCCCCAACTGAACCATTTGAAGCATGCCTTATACGCAAGCCTTGTAGCACTTTTGCCTCTGCGTCTTGACACCTTGACCCATGGAGGGATTTTCCCGAGTGTCCTTTTCCTGCATATGTTTTCTTTCGTTGAACATTAGTGTGTTCCTTGTGCTTGGAACCAGTATGTTAGTGACACTTGTTCCTCCTTTGTAACGTATCATTATTTTATTCTTTTTTAAGCTTCCCAAAAAATTATTGAAAAAGACAAAAAAATCAAATATACCCCAAAAAAGGAAGGGAAAATTATTTTCTTTTTTGGCAAGCACAATGAGTCGCCCTTGGAAAAAGCACATCCTTCCATTTGTTCGTCAAGATCAGGGAAATAATGTGACCTTAGGAAGTTTTTCTCACTACATAGAGTTGTGTCCTCCTCCGTTTGGTTATTCTTCCAAACATATGGAGAGTTTGCATTGCCTCCTACATTGTGAACTTATGTCAATACCATCCTACTTGAGTCTCATCATTTGTCATGCTGTTGTCCAAGGGAATTTTTTACCAAGCTTGAGTCATCCCTTCTGCAGTTTGTCTCTTGACCTCATGCCTGACCATCCCAAAAGCCCAATCAAGTCTTTGTTTGAAATTAATGAAGCCCTAATCATGATCATCAAGATCCTCTAGTTTGTTCTCGACGAGTCGTCGAAGACCTTTGGGTAGTGAAGTCATACACCCATACTACACTCCTACCTGAGTTATGAAGATTTTGAATTTGTTGCTTGAGCTCTGAAGGCATCATCTCTATCCATCAGACATCATTTGCTTCTTGAAGATGGATACTCTACATGTATATATTTTTTATTTCGAGATGCAGATCCGCTGTGTATTTCTCATGACTATACTTTATATATTTATATGACATAGATCTGCAGTGTATTTGATTGGCAACCATGATTTTATTTCATTCCGAGCATGGATATGCCCGCCTCGGTGAGACAATTGTTATTTTGTAGATGGAACCTCCCGAACTCTGGTCCCTGGGCTCACTCACTTCATATGTTGGTGAATATTGGTAATGTATTTTGGGCATCAGATGCTCTTCTGACCTCACACATTAGGGAGCATCTTTTATAACCCTAATTTGCACCTGACATGCATACCTGGCATTAGGCCATCTCACTTTCCATTTTTTCCAAGCCACCATTGAACAACTCTTCTAAAAGGACATCATTTTGAAGGCATACGTGCCTTGCACCATTGTTTCCCATGTATATACGCTAGCTAACCCATTATAGCCCGCATATACTGACAAAAGCACAAAAAATAGAAAATTGCAGATGAAATACAGATTTCTAGGTAATTGCCTAAACCATTTGACCACCCATAGCCAGTCACTCAACCAGATAACTACCCTCTTCTAGCCTATAAAAGAAGAGGTAGGGGTCCCATTTGAAAAAGGAGAAAATAATAGCAAAGAAACTTTGCCCTTTTTTGTATTCCCCTTGCCCCAATCTTTTTGCAACCATTTTGTGAGGATAAGCATATGTGGAAGCAGTTGGTGCACAGTTGAAGAGGATCCCAGGACCAGGTTCGAGGAGCAGTGGCCAATCTCACCATTGTAAGTTACATTTTTGAGGTTAATAAGAAAGAATTACTTTTCTCATCTTGCCATATGAGGTGTTCAATATCTAGTTTTGATTATATTTAAATAGAACCTCTAACCCACTAATTCATATATAAGATGCATGTTTGGAGTTATTTGTTTTTCTATTTATGAATGTAGGTTGTCTTTGGGAGGATAATTTCAGTCAAGGAGCTATCAAACGCAAAAGGATCAACACCTAACACGAAATTTCAAGGTAGAGTTACCGTATCCTTTTATCCTTGTGTTTTATGCATGAATGTGGGGTCTATGCTGGAATAATAGTAAAAAGTAGGAGGCTTTAGATGGTCATTTCTGCATGCATTATAGAACCCTTAGTTCTAGTCCATAGGGTGTTTTCCCACCCACAAAAATAGACTGATAGGTCCCTCAGGTCCTAGGGGCAACCACCCAGTCATCGCAGCTCTGACTACAATTGCTTTGTGGATTAGGGTCCACGACTCTGTCAGTAGCCCAATACGTTGCTCCAAGATCCCCTCATCATGGATCCACACCCACATCCCCTCGGGCACTCCCCGTAGAACCGCCTCTAATTGGTGGAGGAAATCATCAAACTCTCCCCCGGCCTCGGCCGGAGGAACATGTGACGACCTTGCACCGAGGTCATCATAACAGTGTCTCCTGGATGCTCTATCATCATCACAGGCCTCACCCCAACATCCTCTCGATGTCACCTCTCCCCTACTCGCGGCTCTCCCCGCAATGGTCTCACAGGCCCCTAGTGGGCTGGCGCTCTGATCAACTCGACCTCTCGTCCACGCGGTCCCACATTTACACAAACAAACACATGATAACATCAACATCCATACAAATATCAACCATATGCTATACTATCTAAACAAATAAAAAACCAGCAACAATAACATCATACCTCAGCGGTCGAATACCTCTCCCGAGGGTAATATCATCTCGGGTTCATCACGGAAATCTATCCCACTATATGGAAACTACAATATGATCTGTGGCATCTGATGCCACACCTGTGCAGCCTCGATCATGAAGTAATGGCCACCCTCCCCACCCCCATGATGGACCAAAATCGTTGCCCACTATCGTAGTCATGGCTCTCGCACTCCCGATGGGTCCAACAAAACTCTCAAGCGCAACATAGGCACCCTCTCTAGAAACCAAGACACCAGAATAGATCCAAAAGAAAAATCCCCTAAGTCGGCCACTCGACATTTGGTGAGTTGTCCCACCATCTTGGCATGCAACATCAAGCCTCATGCAAAATGCTCACCCCCTAGTGCCCATTGCATGATCCTTAGTTGGCCGCCACTAATACACTGAGTCATGAGCGGCCCATAAACTCTCACAATCATCGTTTCCACGCAACGATGTACCAGGGCATCCATCACCCCAATCCTCACCACTGACCTAGACATAAAATCCTCTCCCAAAAAATATGTCCAGGCAAGGGTAGCCAACTACCCCTCTCCAACTATCACTGGCTCAGTCGGTAGCAGGGTTCCCTGAAACGAGAGCCTAGTCAGAAAATAGACATCCTCCTCAATAGATAATTCCAAGTGCTCCCCACACACAATAAAACACTACAACTCCGGACTCCACATTGAAATCAGGAATTGCAGCAGATACTCCTGTGCCCTCACTAGTGAGCACTCAAAAAAATTCAGCAGCCCACAGGCCGTCAAAGAACCACGAACCATCGGCTCCTCATCCCTCATGACCTCCCTCATTCATGCCCAGTCCCTCTCTCTCCAATGGATTGGCATCTTCACAAATGATCACCTGCATCCACATATACATTACTCGATCAACCATCACAACTCATCAAAACAACAAACAATCTCCCAAAAACGTTTTTTATCACCCTCAGCTTTGCCTCAAAGGTGCAACTGTTATCCCCACAGGCGTGCACTCATGTGCACCTGTTCACCCACAGGCATGCATGTATGTGCACCTGTTCATCCCACAGGCGCACATCAAATGCACACCTTTTCACTACACAGTTGTGCACTTATGCGCAATTGTCAAAAACACAGCTGCGCACATATGCGCAGCTGTACTTCGAACAGATGTGTATCCCATGCGTGCCTGTTTTCCCAAATTGAGTGCCCCCATGCACGACTGTTCCCATTACAGCTGCGCACTCGTGTGCGGGTCGCCATTGATTGCCCGCACATTTGGGGGGGGGCACTCTCAAAAACCCACCGTACGACCATCTGTACGGTCCTACCCAAAAATTGACACCTAACTAATGTACAGGAGGATGCGACCACTAACCTGAATCTCGCACCTCCCAGATCGGCTTCCTCACACTCACGGAATCTCTGAATCTGCTCTAGAATATCCTCTCCAATCACTATAGTAGCAGGTACAAATAAGGTGGCAATGTGGGCCCTACAGCTATATATAGGCCCTTTTTTCCAAAACTTCCATACTCCCTTCCGGGAGCTCCAAACATCCATTTTTTGATCCGTCTTTAGCCACGGGATCAAGATCCTGCTGCCTACATAGCCATACTTTTCGGGTCACCATCCATCCCCAACCCTCAGGCAACCATTTTCCCATACCCCATTTAGGTATGCATGCTCATGTTCAAAGTTATCAAATAACTATTTTATGTTCGTTATCTTCAGACATTGTTCACGTCGGGTATTTGGTTTTAATGTGTGCAGGTACTTGGCCCTCACAAATCCATGCAACCCTTGCAAGTATATGCTCAACACTAGCATGTAGTAATTCTATTTGAATATCAACTGCATCTTCCAGTTCCACCCTCTGACATTTTCCTATAGGACACCCCCATCCAGCTCTGCAGTACTCTCACCTCTGCTGCATTTTTAGTACTATCACCTGGTCGCGCTCTTCCCCACATGAGTTGTCCCATTCTAAGTTCCTATTGACCCTTCGACACTCATGCTGCTTTCACCCCCTAGGGATGGGAGTCCCAATAGTCTTACGCATGTTCGAAAATAAGCCACATACTTCTTCTCCTCATATTGCTAGCCTGACCCATGGACTCCCAGGATATTTCTTCACAATTCTCATTGGACTGCACCCCCGCAGTATCATTAGCCCCCCATTTCATCCAACATCAGTTTTCCCATTTGTGAATTCACCTTCATTCATTTCCCTCATACAGAGACCCACCCATGGGGCCCCTCACCCTCCACCAGTTCCTTACAAAACTTGCACCCTCATAGGCCAAGCCATCTTGCACTGGGGCACCCGTTTCTATATTTAAACACTCATCCCCAATTATTTATTTATTTGGCAATTGTACAAAGCCTTTGTTTCTAGCATTTACATAGCTTTTTGTCGTCACCTCTGGCGACCTTCTTCTTTTTGGCAAACGAAACCCATGTCTCTCTTGGTTGGGGAATCCATTATCTTCTACTCTTGTTGACATCATCCATAAACCCCGAGTATCCCACAGGCCACCTCCCTCTACTCTATGAGTTTTTTCACTTTGTCCTGCCTCTGGCACACCTTATCCCCTGTCTAGTTGTCCCCCTGACACTTGACCTAGTTCTACGATTGCTACCACTTCACATATATGCCCAACCAAGGTCAGTCTTGATTCTCCACCCATATTGACTTCATCCATGTACCTCCTCAGTCTCTGATCTCATCCAGTGAATTTCCTGAAGCCCTTGGCTTCTTGGGGTTGTGTCTCCCTTTTTTCGACATCAACACAGTTTCCAGAAGGGTGACAATATATTGACTCTCATTACCTTTACAATGAGGAGTCTTGGACGACACAGGGAGGAACCATCATTGCTCCCTGCTGTCATTGACCCCCATAACATTCGACTTCAACAATTTTTCATGTTACGGTGGGTCTTACTTTGAGACTATTGTAGTTGTTTTTATATTTTCCGAAGACCTCTAAAATTTGTTGGGCCATCAATGCCCGCCAAATCCTTGATACTTCCTACAAGTGTCATTGATTACTTTTCAGAGTATTGTTCCTCATCAAAATTGTCCTTTGCTCTTATCAACACGCCCCCGAGGGCGCATCACTCATATTCACCAACATACCACTTCAGCTACTATCTTACACATGTTTGGAGTTACATGACACGAGCACGGGGCATGCCCACCTCGTTTGTACACAATTTATTTTTCACACCTTGAGAAAGGTTGGGTCCCACAGGTTCCCTTGTCCCTCCAACGAGTCACTCTTGATACTCTCAGTATTTCTCTTTCTTACAATGGCACTCTTAGTAGAAGAAACATTGATGAATTTTGGCTATATGTATGCTCCTAACCTCATTCATTAGGGGGCATTTGTTATCACTGAAATTTCATCCGCAAATGGTTACAGGAATCCAACATCTTCAAACGGCTATTAGTTCACCCATGGACCGAAACTAACCAAAAATCATTTCCAAAAGGTTCAAAACTATACAACCAGTTATAAAATCAGGATGCACTATGACTATACAGGGAGCGCGCGCACATGCTCCATCAAGAAACGCAAGAAAAGCGCACATGCACACGATGTGTGACTGTGGATGCTAAAAGCTGCGCACACCTGAGAACGGTGCATTTATGATGTTGGTCAGACTCCCACCCACTTCTAGTTCAGCTTTCAAGTCAATTTGACATCCAAATCTCGGATGAATCTGGCTGGGTGGCTGGTCAAAGACCTAAAGGTGCCCTAAACAACCTCTTGTTCACACTAAAAGCTAGTTTCATAATACCTCAAAGTTGTGATATAAAAAGAGGCCATGGGTGCACTACATCTTCAAGGAATTCATTTGTAAGGTTATGTTGTTGCTATTTTCTTGGGGAATCCTCTTTTCTAATCAAGATCATACTAGCACCATTCCATTTGAGCTATTCACATCACCCTTTGAGTGAATTAGCTTGGGATTATTTCACCATTTCTTTCAAGTTTTTAAGTTGTAAGAAGAGCTCAATCTTGGGGGTCCAAGAGCCCTCCCTTGGAGGAAGAAGGGACCCAAAGCCTCCCTTTCTCCTTGGTGTTTTCTTTTCACTAATACAATCCTTTCCATTGGTGACATGAGTCTTGTTTGTTTCTTTTTCTTATGTCCTTATGCACTATAGTTTAATTGTTTTTATCTTTCCTAGTTTAATTCTTAGCTTAGTCTTTTATGCTTTATTCTTCTAACCCTTTCCTTTACTGCTATCTTTCTTAGCTAACCCAACTAATCTTGTAAGCACCTCTATTTTTCTCATTTAGGTGACAAAAGAGGTGCAACAACAGCCTCAGGAAGTCCTAGTGCCCAAGAAATGAAGGATGAGCCAGACAAAAACAAAGCAGATGAACGAGGGGACAACTAAGACAGGGACCCAGAAGGGGAAGAAGAATAATACGTAGCTAGCCCAAGAACAACAGAAACTGGATGAGTCAGCACAGGGGATTACACCAAGTCCCAATCCATAAGAACCAGGCTTGACTAAGAGACCAACGACTTAGATGGGGGGCATACGCAAGAAGATGAAGGCGCGAAGAACACCTCTAGATTACACGATCATGGAGGATGATGCAGAGATGATAGCCCAAATGGTTTAGGATCGTACATATGAATATTTTGAGAATGTTTTATGCCACATGGACAAAATTCAATAGGATATGGAAGACATGCGACAACTCCTCAAGTAGATCGGGGAAGCGTAGGAAGCAGGAAACAACATAGGAGTAGGGCCATCAACATTCCAGACAGGAGAATAACCTAAAGCAAGGGAGCGACATACAGTTCACACAATACCTCAACCAAGTGCAACATTCCACATTACACCCAACATGCTGCACATGGACGAGATCGTGGGGAAAACACCCCTAAAATAATTAGCTCAACTCCAACTGGTATTACCGAGGATACCATCCAAAGATCTACATAAATCATAGGTTAGTGTTACCCAAGAGGTACAGTCTCATGCACGCAAAGACTTAGCCGAATTACAACAGGCAAAGGAGAAGCGGGACACACTAGAATTTCTATATGAGCAGGCTAAGATCGATACCCAAGAGGAGAGGGAGCACGTGAATGGATTGGAATAAAAAGTGGTTAGAACTTATGAGAAGATTCCAAAAACCGCACAGAGGGATGCACTCTCAGCAGCAGAGAAGATTGATCAGATTGCGTAGGCAATCGATCAATATCAGAAGGATATCAAGAATCTCCTTGAAGAGCTCACACCCACCACTCCACTAGAGGTAAGGGAGAAAAAGAAGAAGGAGGCAACATAACAACTACAGAAGATAGATCGACAGGTCAGCATAGCAGTCGAATTGTTCTAGAATGCAGCACAGCTTTGGATGAAGCTAGAAGAGGATCAACAAATCCAGCAGTGGGACAAGGAAGAAGAAAGGATAAGTGCAGTTATCTAGGACCTCAAGCAGAGATAGAAGAAAATATCCATCATGGAGCACATCAAAGGGGTGCAGGATATGAAGAAACTACAGGCAGAACTCACCACCGTGCAAACAATGAAAAAGGAGCATTAGTCTCAAATGGAACTGCTTCAAGAGCAAGTATCAGAA
The DNA here is from genome assembly GCA_032191745.1 of Picea mariana. Classification (NCBI taxonomy): domain Eukaryota; kingdom Viridiplantae; phylum Streptophyta; class Pinopsida; order Pinales; family Pinaceae; genus Picea; species Picea mariana. Next base: position 72,631 of record JASDQU010815276.1, read on the forward strand.
GTCATTGCACATGCATAGGAAGCCAAGACACATATAGCACAGACCCAGGCAGAGTATGCAGGATTGATCAGTGACGCAACTGTAGTCCAAGCAGTAAAAGCACTCAAGGAAAAGACCGTGCAGGCTCAAACACAAGCAGCAGAGCTCAAGGAGAAGTTCCAAGTGATCACCAGGGAGATCAACGAAGCTCACAAAGGTTATGTGGCTCGAGACAAGCCACATGTCAGTGTTGGGGGGCTGTTAGAAGCAAGCCAAAGAAGAAAGCAAGGAGATTTTGGGAAAGAAGGATGCACGAGGAAAGCAACAGCTGGAAGGAAGAACAACATATGCACATGCATGGAAGACCTAACGACGTTAGGGTTATGGTTTTTGCAATGTATTGTAATGGTAGAAGAGCCAGAAACGTATAAATATAGATAACTAGGTCTCATAGAGGGAGAGGCTAGTTATTAGTTGTTGATAGAAACTAGGTGATATTTTGTTGTATGACCTAATTTTGTAAGTTGTTGAGCTAGAGAGGACTGACGAAGGTAGATCTTGAGGGTTAGATCGTGGGCTGAGGAGCCTGGTGCCATCTATTCCACCTCACAATAGATCTTAACCTAACTGCAAAGAGTTGTAAAGCGTGTGGCACTGTAGGGACAGAACAACTATAATAAAAGAACTAAGAGCCAAATCTTTGTGGACATAGCCCAGGGGGGTCAACCATAGTAACATCTGTGTTATGTGATTGAATGCATGTATTTCTTTATTGTCTTCAATAGATATTGATATGCTAAATGAATGAGTTGTTATATTTCCTGCTTAATCGTAAATGATATTGCAATACGTTAATAAGTTACATTAGAAACTGCAACATACAATTCTCAGATATCCCACTCAATCCTAGGCTGCAAGCACATGAGTATTGTAGCCACCCATTAATACTATCTCAGGTGAGACAGCATAGTGCACCATGTGCACTGTGTTGCCTTCTGGTTCACTAGGAAAGCCAGTAGTTTTAGAGGATTTGCTGGAACCCTGAACAGACATGAACCCTAGGTCACTCAACACAAACTCAAAAAGGATATATAAGGAAGGATAACCAACACCTGCGATAAACCATTCTTGATGTTGTTGATCAAGGATCCAAAAATCGAGTCTACCCATCACATCCGTAAACCTCTTATAGAAATCCCATACCGAATTTTTTTGCAAATGTTTAATCTCCTCCAGTTCTACGATGTATTGTGACTCTGAATTTGGATTCTTGAACTCTTTCAACAATGCTTGCTTTATCTCTGCCAAAGTCTTGGCCTGTCCTGCAGGCATGATACTCTGCAGCTTCATATACCATACTAGCGCACAAACTCTAAATGTTGTCGCTAATTGTTCAATATTCACATCCTCATACTATACATTCTTAGCGTAGCAAATCATTTCGAAGACAAATAGTTGTTGTTCTGAGTCCTCTGACCCCACTCCCTAGAATTCAGGCAGTCTAAGGTTGTTTTCTACCCCTACCATGTTTCTTTGTGTAGTCCCTCCTCTTGGTAACACTAGATGAATATGATTATGACTCTGACTTTGTGCACTACTTCCACTATTTTGAGTGCTACTACTTTGTCCTCCCTGGCTAACTACAATATCTTTTGGCAAGTCCTCAACTATTATCTCTAATTGTGGTGATGCACATGGGGTCATGGATTTGACACAAGACCCAATCTGAGTAGGACTTAACGGTTTTTCTATTACTGGACTTGACTAGAACTCCTCTTCTTCTCCCCCTATATATGGTGTATCCACAATTCAGACTATTGTGCAAGATTCTCTCCCCTCTGGCTCACTGTGCGACTCTCCTTTCCCATCCCCAGTATTTTGCCTCTTGTACCTCCTTCTTTCGTGCAATACTCCAAACTCATATTTTTCCTCTATTATACCCTCTTCTTCCATCCTCAATCCCTTCCTTACTTATTCATCGCTTCATTCATTCTCTCCTATTCTCAAACTATCCTCTTTTCATCCCCTGGTTCCCTGAGACGAACAAAGTTCGCTCACACAAGAATTATCCAAAATACTTGGAATATAACATAATAATCCATGAAGGAATAATGTATAAAATATGAATAGATGAGATAATATTATTACGAATGAGAATGAGGGCTCACTTATATACCCATGCAGGGGTGCCCTTAACCAATAGTCATGTCCTTTGAGACATGTCCTTTCATTATTAATAATTATTATTTATTAATTATCATTTAATTATTATGTTATTAATATCTATTTTATATGTATATTTATGTNTCATTCATTCTCTCCTATTCTCAAACTATCCTCTTTTCATCCCCTGGTTCCCTGAGACGAACAAAGTTCGCTCACACAAGAATTATCCAAAATACTTGGAATATAACATAATAATCCATGAAGGAATAATGTATAAAATATGAATAGATGATATAATATTATTACGAATGAGAATGAGGGCTCACTTATATACCCATGCAGGGGTGCCCTTAACCAATAGTCATGTCCTTTGAGACATGTCCTTTCATTATTAATAATTATTATTTATTAATTATCATTTAATTATTATGTTATTAATATCTATTTTATATGTATATTTATGTTCATAACATTGCCTTCCCCTTAAAAATGATTTGTCCTCAAAACATAATCATTGGAAGGCTTCCCTTTTAACTTTTTTTCTGGCACACGATGTCTTCTCAAATCTTATGTGCTTGTAGTTGCGACTCTCGACGAAACAATATGATATAACCTTCGAATTCTCAAACTAATGTGTTGCATATTTTGGGGAGTGATCGATCCCAAATCTACTTTCATTGGAATTGTTTGATGATGGATTGTTCCAAGTTGTTGATTTTGTCTTCGTTCTTTTTCAGTGTGGTATTTTATTTGTTGGTAAGAATAACATTGTTTATTTACCTCTTCTCCTAGTCATTGGTCATAATGACTCTTGTGATTTGGATGACGATATACTAATATCTTGTGACTTTTCCTTGGAATCATATTCTTTTTATGTTTGTAGTGATTTTTCCACGTAAGCATTCTTTTGAATTTGAACATCAATTGACTTTGTATTGGTTCCTTTTTCTACTATCAAAATTTGAATGTCGGATAATTTCTCTATTGGACCAGTCATTATTTCCTTATCGATTAATGATGTTTTGCGATCTAGATCTTCTTGTAAAGACTTCTTATCATTCTTGAGCTCTTTAATCTAAGTTAATAAATCTTTATTATGTCGTCTTAATCGTAAAAGTTCTTCCTTATTTTTTGACCTATTGTCTTTTTCTAATTCTAGATTCTCCTTTCTTTCATCCTTTAAGATTTTAATTTGTTCACGTAACTTTTGGTTAAGGTTCCTTAGGTATGAGATTTATTTCTCCTTTTCATTTGATTTCTCCTTGAGGCCTTGATTTTCTTGTTCTGAATTTGTATTCCCTTGATCCTTGTCTTTTAACTTTTTGATTTTAACCAATAAATTTTGATTATGATTTTTTAATCGTAATATTTCTTCATCTCGTTCTAGTCAGTCTTGGTCCATTTTTTGTCTTTTGATCTTCAGTTCTTCATTTTGTGCAATGAGTTCCTGAATATGCTCTTTGAAGTAACGATTATCTTTCTCTATTAACCCATTAAAATATTTTTCCTTCTCAATTTCAAACTGTAATTTTTTATTACTCACTTTATAATGTCCTAGTTCTCTTTTCAATATTCGTGATTGTATTTCTGAATTATCTTGATATTCTTCCATAATAAATGATTTTCCACAAATCGGACAAAAACAATTTTAGATTTCTCAATATATGTCTTCTTTTTAATTCCAAATAGAATAACCTTATCTTCAATTTATAACTCTTTATTAAATATCCTCCTCCTTTAATATTTTCCTTTATAATCCCTTTTTATAGAATTTCTCATATATATATATATATATATATATATATATATATAACTTTTGATTTTTATATCTTTTATAATATAACACCTTATAGACTTTAACCTTATAACTTTCTCTTAAATTTTTAAAAATGCTTCAAACTTTATGAATTTTTTTTAAAGGTTATAAAAACACTTCAAACTTTATAACTTTCTTTTAAATGTTCAACACAAAAGGGAATATTTCTTTTTTTCACTCTTTTAACTTAGTACTTTAATAAAAATTAAAGTAATATTCTCTTCACAATTTCTAAATACTCTTATCCTTTAAAAATTAACTTTTCCCACTCTTATATAATCTTTACTTATAGAATTAAACTTCTTTTTTCTCTTCACTTAATCCTCTTCTTTATAGACTTAATATGTTGACTTATGCAATTAACTTCGAAATTTCTCGTTAATAAAATATGACTTATATCTCATAATGAACGATATCCACTTAATATTTAAGCTCACTTCTAAGATTCCTTTTATTTTCCCACTACATTTTTTTTTGTTATAAAGTATTTTTATACCTCAATTAATTTTCTCTTTAGGTAAATAAATTTAATGTCAATGGTAGTGGCTTAATTTAATTTCCCTTTTTCCAATAGGAATCCTTGTTAAAAATCCAATTAGATATTCGATAGGTTGTTTTTAATAGTTGCTATGTTTCAAGGAACGGATTGAAACTATTTGGCACGAATTCTTTATGAATTAGACGATGATATCGATGAAAGGAAGATGTTAATTCGATAGTTCTAATGCTCAGTAATTAAGATAATAATGTTTGTGTTATTTCACTCTGTCTAGAAACAGCAGTGCCCACAGAATGTATGTGTTTTTTCCTCTGATTTGACACTCAATACACTTGATCCATGAAATGTTGGTGACTTCACAGAAATATGGGCTAAATTGTTTGGTCGGTTGGTGACTCGGGCAGACCCACATACAATTAGTGACAACGTTCTATGCTAATTTATGATAGATTCAAACAAAAACCAGTGCCAATGATTCCTTTACGATGACTAACTTCCACGATAGCAACTTGTTTCTTTGTTAATTTGTGATATCTGGTTTGAACTGGCACAATTTCATTTTCCTTATTCCAAGATTTTCGTTGTACTCCTTGCTAGGTATACTCTGATGCAGCCTCCTTGCAGGGTCACAACTGACTAGTGAACTACAACTGTTATTTTACCTTTGATTTAATGGCTACAAATTTGGTCTTCTGCGCTTTCCTCGATCTTGCAGCGGAATATATTTTCTTTTCCAAAGGAATTTTATTTTTCAAATTTGCAATGAATAGATTTTTATTTTTTTTTATTTGTTTCCTTTGAGCTATGGTAGAACCAACAATTTCTTCTACACTCTGTTTGGATGATTCACAATGATAAAGGCAACAGATTTTTTTTTTAATAATTCACTTTCCTGAATTTTGGATTTCTTGGATTTGCAGCATAAATTTCTTCAATTTCTTACTTAGCAGTGTAGTACTCTTCATCACGAATCTATGTTATTCTCTTTGAATTTGCAGAAAATCAATAAATTCAAAAATGTAAGTGGCCAGGAGCCTGATTTGTGGTCAAAGACCAGATATGTGGCTAAAAGCATGATTTGATCAAAGATCAAGAATAATCAGAGAAAATCTGAATGAAGTATGGTTGGCCAAAAACCGGTTCAGAAAAGGTCTGATAAAGACACTGGCCAAAGGTCGGGATCATAAAAACGAAGCTCTGATACCAAATGAGATGAACAAAGTTCGCTCACACAAGAATTATCCAAAATACTTGGAATATAACATAATAATCCATGAACGAATAATGTATAAAATATGAATAGATGAGATAAGATGATTATGAATGAGAATGAGGGCTCACATATATACCCATGCAGGGGTGCCCTTAACCAATAGTCATGTCCTTTGAGACATGTCCTTTCATTATTAATAATTATTAATTATTAATTATCATTTAATTATTATGTTATTAATATCTATTTTATATGTATATTTATGTTCATAACATTCCCCTATGTGCACGATCCCCTTTAGCAGTCGGATTGCATTTCCATCATGCACTTGTCACAAAACAACATATTTATCCATGTACCCAATGACTTCATCAACCTTTCGTGCAGACCCTTGAAAAATTCCATTTTTGCAACATTGTATGATTGGGTATAATCTATTGCAAATTCTGTAATATATCCTCCTTGTATGTTATCCAACCAGAAATCAACTGCACGAGTAGTCAAGTTACTTACGGAATTCAGTTGTCTTACCAACTCAGGAGTTTAATTCCTCGGTGCTACATTTTTGTACCTTACAATATTCTCCACTAATATTTCTATCCACTCAGTCAAAATAATTGGAAACTCACCAAAGAAAATTTCATGCAGATTTGTATACACATACCTTTGCATCCATTGCTTGTCACTCATATGAGGATTCATGGTCTCTTGTCGAGCAAACTCTTGTTCCTTCCTTTCCAACTATTTTGAGATCTCCTTCTTATTCGACCTCCAAAACACTCTCTTTAATCACAAATTATAGGTCCTGGTAATGAAACCATTTGTTGGCGTTGCATGCGGTTTGTAAGACCCTAGGTTTGAGCTATCATTAACCAACAAAATCCACCAAATATTGTCTCTTTTGGAATCACCTACTTCCCTAGATGAAGTCTCACCCAAGGTATCTTTGTTGGTTTTGTGCACGGTTTGTAAGACCCTACATTCAAGTTATCTTTAACCAACAAAACCCACCAGACACAGGCCCTTTCAGCATCACCTACTTGTGTATATGAAGTCTCACCTGAGGTATCTATTGGGATTGTGACAACCAAGTTTCTGCAGTAGTGAGGGAATGGGAGGTGACCATTATGTTCATTCTGTTACACATCAAAAATACTCACTTTGATAGTGTCGCAAGTGTCGTCATTACGAAGGTCGCAAGTGTCGCATTTTGCTCACAAGGTCACAAGTGTCGCATGTTGCTCACAAGTGTCACAAGTGTCAAAGAAAGCATGCTGCCATGATGCCTATGTCGTGCCTATAACGACATGAGAAGGACACTTAAAACACCTCAAACATTTGATTTGGAAGAGGATAAATGAGTCAGCAGGCTTACAAACCTTTTGCCATCTGAAAGCACCTCAAAAACTGAGTTTTTGGAGGGGAGCGCTCCCCTATACCTCTTCTGGGAGCATCGGCGCTCCCCCTTACACTATCTGGGAGCATTATAAAGCTCCTCTAGCCCTTTTGAGGGAGCGCTATGGATTTTGGAAGCGTTGGCGCACCTCTAAAGCCTACTAGGGAGCGCTACAGCGCTCTGATAGCCCTTTTGAGGGAGCGCTACCTATTCTGAGTAGTAGTTAAGTTGTTGAGATGAATAGGGGAAGGATCCTTTCATTCTTGGAAGGAAGTTGGATTCGAATCCCTGGTCCAGCCATAGGGAAGATCCTCAACTGAAGGAGGCAAATCCTTAACTTCCCCAAGTATATCTCAAGTGGTTAAAGCCTCTCCAAGGCTATATAAGCAAGCTTTCTAATGGTGAAAGAGGACTGGAAAGGGAGAATCACACCAAACTTATGATCTCATAAGTGGTGCTGGAACAGAGATATTTTGGAAGCAAGAGACCTATGATCTCATAGGGAGCAATCAGTGAAGCTATCATCATTTGGATCGTAGATCTTTTGAGCAAGGGGTAGACAAGGAGGACTTGGAGAAACTACTGCAATTCATCTATGGCTGTAAGCAATGTTTTGTCCTCATTAATATAATTTGCTTGGTCTGTTTCTTTCTAATTTGTGTTCAATCTCACATGAATTTGTCTCTTTAGTAGATAGATCTATTTCGGACTAATCTTGACAGAGTAGGAAGTGGTCATACTATTGTTTGTCTACAGGGCTCATCAAGAAGCAAAAGATTGGAGCTCAACTCAGAGCGTGCAAGGACAAACGTCGATAAAAAGGTACTTCTGTTCTCCTTCCTCCTCATGCATTAGTTTGTATAGATATGAAAGGAATTCAGTGTCCATGTTAAGCACTTTCTGTCTTAGAGTTAAGGGTCTATCTCTTTGAGGCAATCTACCTGTCCGCAGGGAGATTTTCCTACAACACATTCTTCCTTATAATTTATGTGCATGCAATTCTATCCTTGTTCTTTATTAACCACTTAGTGATTTCATATTCATACCATCATTAGATTCTAGTTCACCACATAACCTGTTATTGTAACAATCGTGATTATTGTGCAATGATTATACATACCACGGGTCTAATATAACAAGAATACAATAGATTCCATGAACATTCACATAACAGACATTTGACATAACTTTTAACATGGTTCACCCAACTCTGGGCTACGTCCACAATGATTGGCTTCTTTATTATGTGGTTATCAATAGCTTCTGGCTTGTGCACTGTGCTTACAAAGATATGGTATACTTATATTTCTTCCCTCCTCGCTTAGCCACTCTACAGTGCAAGGCTCTCTCTCTCTACATCATCTCTTACATTCAGGCATGGATTCCTCTCTTTTATAGACTCTCTTATCACTCTTCTTACATGCAAGAACTTTTGACATCTTGGGACAGGCTCCACAAGGATGCTCAAGAATAATCACATAAAGGAACCAAATAAAACACAACCAGAGAACCCCTGTTCTCCCAACCCTTTACATATTTATATAGAGTATTTAGGGCTTAATACCCTATTCCATTGCATTACAACTTCAGTTCAGTGGTTGTTCGGTTGCTTTCTCTTGCTTTTCCATCTGCATGTTATTTTTTCACTTTAAACGGTTGTTCTTTCCTACTTTTGTGCATACTTCCTTATTTATCCTGTCGAATTGTCATCCTTCCTTTTCACCTGCTTTCTTCTCCTCATTTATTCTCTTCTCCTCCTTTTTTCTTCTTTATTCTCTCTCACTTCACATTTACTTCTGGATGCACCTCTATTGTTAACTATCATCCTAGATGTGCCTCAGTTGCACACTTACTCATCTTCCTTCTTCTCCTAGGCACCTTTTTTGCGCACTTAGTCCATATTTAGGATTTTAACCAAAATTAAATCCCAAAAATTATTGTCCAACACCAACCCTAGGGAGATCTTACTGATTATTCAGTGAGATCCCTCTAAGAAAAAATCCAATAATAAATTGGAGAATCTATTGGGGACGAATTCCTATCTAGTTGAGCCTATTTTCCTACCTTTTCCTTTCGTTGTTGTCATTTCATTTGATTTTTCTTCCATTCAGTCATCACAGGGCCTAGATCTAATAGATCTGATAGATCTGATCCAGATTTGGAAGATCTACAATAGATCCACCTTTTTCGAAAAGAAAAATTTTGCAGACCCTCACTTGTTGCATAATAGGTGTCTTGCAAGGCGCTCACTAGTTGCATAATAGGTTTCCCACAAGGCCCTCACCGATTTACAGGCATGTGCCCCATGAGGATCCTTGTAGGGTCCACAAAAAAGGGCATGTAAGGTGCAAAAAAAGTCCATTTTTTGCAAAATTGTTTATAGGTTTTTTGTTGTGAAGCCTAGGGTCCCTATTATTAGAGAAGAAAACCTTTAGAACTTATTTTTGCAAGGGATTTTTCATCATTCTTGGGATGACATAAAAAAGAAAGTGATTTTTTTTTTTGTGATCATCCCTTGTGAAGCATTTTAGGACCTTTTTTCATAATTGCACTTGTGAACTTTGAGGTCTTAAATTGTATTTTTGGGTGATTGACAGTTACATTTGGTTGAGTTTCCTTTTGCAACTAGGTTTTACATTTTTAATATCCATTCTTTGTGAGTTTTGGGTTGATATCCTATGTAGACATTGGAGTGTGCCAAGGGGCATCACTACCAATATCACACTACCCTTTGCTTGCTAATTTTATAGTTTTCCTTTTGCATTTGTCTTTCTTGCTTAGAAAAAGAATTGTTACATTTCAATTGGAACAACATCATAAATACAAAAAAAAAAATTTGCATGCTAGGTTTTCTTTTGAAGCATTAGTGTACAAGTGCATTAGAATCATTGTTTGGTTTCAGATCTGATTTGTTTGTTGGTTGTTTGGTGTGTGTGAGGTCTTATTTCTAAAATTTGCAAAGAAAAAAAAATCTCTCTCCCTCCCATAGCTAGAGTTTATCGAAGTGAAAAACTTGCATTATCATATTGCATTACTTGGTTGGGTCAAGAGTCATCACATCATTAAAGTTTCATTCATTACCTTTGGACCTAAGAAACAACCCCTAAAAAGAAGCACTTAATATAAAATCAATTAGACATTTTTCTTTTGATAGTAAATCAATATAAGATAGCTTTATGGCCTTGGAATAAGATTGGAGAGTAAAATTTCCAAGGAAAAAAAATTAAACCTAGAAGTCATTAAAGAGCGTTAACGTCCATTCTTGTAATAAGTGTGTCGAGAGCCTTCTCTAAAATAGGTGTTATCACTGAAATTTCGTCCGCACAGGGCGACAAGAACTCAACATCATCAGCACAGAAAAACAGTCATTCATGGCACAAAGGTTAACTCCACAGCACAACAAAAGGGCCAAAACTATACAAAATTGGCTAAAAGATTAAAAAGCGCATCGCGCCCATGGTAAACTAGCGCA
>JASDQU010815278.1:19781-36590 GCA_032191745.1 Picea mariana
TGTTATGTGCAATTTATGGTTGTTGCTTATCCATTTAAGTGAGTAAGGCTTATGATGCATCTGAGTGTTTAATCCCAATTGTTTAACTACTTCCTCTGAAATCAAGTTAGATTGAGATCCACTATCTCTCAATGTGTCGACCTTAGTATGCCTCATTATGACCCTCAAGTGAAACAATTTACTTCTAGAATCAAATCCATCACCAATTTTACCTGTCAAACCAACCGTTGAGGCTTTAGATTCATCGCTCGAATCTGATCCCAAGTCTATTGGTCATGTTTTTGTTGCAACTGTTTTCCTCCCTTTCCTCTCTTTGAACCACTTTGGTCTCTTCTCGATATGCAATTGCCAACAACGGTCCTCATCATGCCCTTCTTTCTTGTAATGCTTGCAAGAGGGCTTCTCTTCCTTTTTTGCCACTGAATTTTCCTTCTTTCCATTCCACTTCCTTTTGTCCTCTTTTCTCAAAGACGATTCCCCTGATACACCAACTCTTGTTTTCCCTGCCTCAATGTATGTTTCTTGAACATAAACCTCATCAAGATTAGTAGGTACAAACATAAATACAGTGTTACGAATATGTGCAGGTAAACCTCCTATATACTTCATAAGAGTTTCTTGGGTATGTAAAGGAATATCTAACATCAATGCCATTTTACGAAATCCATATGTGTATTCTTGCACTATTTGTCCTTTTCTTAGTTTAAGACCTTGCCATTCAATTAAAGCCTTCTCTTTATAACCCAAAGGATAAAATTGATTTCTAAGTGCAGAAACAAAAACTTGCCATGATGGAAATACATTACACACTTGTTGCATGTCATTTTGCAACTTTCTTTGCCACCAGATGAGTGTTGTGCCTGCAAGAGGAAGCGATGCCAACTTGATTTGAGTGGCCTCATCCTTGATTTGTTGCACATTGCAATAAACCTCCATCTGTCTGAACCAGTTATCAAGTCTCTCTACATTGACTTCACCATCATACATAGGTAATTCAAATTTCACATCAAGCTTAAGTAAAGGCATTTCTTGTTTATGTTTATGGGAATGTTTTCTTGCGGTGGATTTTGAACTTGAACTTGAAGAAGAAGAAGAAGAAGTTGACGGAGAAGAAGGAGTTGAAGGAGGAGTTTGAGAAGGATCCTCTCCTTCTTCACTTTTAACCTTTGAAGATTCACCTAGAATCAGTCTCTTCCGTTCCAAGTAATCCTCGTATAGAACCTTCATCATCTCCGACATGGCGAAGAAAGTCTTTCGAAACTCTTTCTCATCATGAGAAAGTCCCTCTTTCGATGCCATCTTCTCACTTTGAGAAGTTCTCTTTCTCGATCCAATCTCAGGATTCTCTTCAACAAGCTCGCCTTCACCACGATTCAACTTTTCCATGGTAATCATGCAAACTCAAAAACCAACCGTCAACTAGCTCTGATACCTCTTGATCCGAAAATATCTTTTAACGACAATGGTTGAGTTTTAAAACATGAGTTAATTTACCATTTAGGAATTTGATGAAAGAGGAAGAATTAATGATGAAAAATGACAGCCATAAAGAAATATACAAATCTAGAAATAAGCATGAAGAAACAACAAACCATAAACAACAAAGTAGATAATGGAGTTTGGCAATCTCGCCTACGTCTCTGGGCCTTTGTCTCAGTGGGTGAGGCTTTATTATTTATGTTCAAAGATTCAAAAGTGCATCGTAATAGTGCCAAATGGCTTACAAACTGGTATGGTTGTGTTCTGCTAGATCTCAAGAACCTGTCACAACTGACGGCACTGAAAATGGATGAATGAAGCTCCCATAAATGGCCCGCAAAGTTGCTCTCCTCAATGGATTTTCTGCATAAAAATGGCTTTGGATTTATAATTCTTCAGCATTTTCGTGTTCTGAATCTCCTTCATGGCTTCAAGAACCTATGGTTTATATAAGCTTGAAGTGGGTAACAAACTCCCAACTTCCCCCCAATATCTGGTCTCAAAAAGGGCCCAAGATCCTCCAAAAATGGATTAAATCTCCCAAAACTGGCTTAAAATCCATAAAAATCTTTATTATATAGTCAAAAACCCAAAATTGGGCCAAATGCACTCACAACCCCCGAATTTACGGGCTCCTGGTCATATGGACGTGCTCCATGTGGCTAAGCGCTAGAAGTTGTGCATTGGCCCCCTTGATTCCTGGCACTAGTCTTATGGTTAAGGCCCATGTGGTCCGGCTTACCCCTCCACGCGCCTTAACTATTGAGGCCCTCGGTTTCCAGCTCTCAGTTATGCACCCTAGTCGGCGGGCTAGCTCGGTCGACCAACGCTAACATCAAATCTGTGCGATAGACTGAGTCATATGGTGTGGTCATGTGATAGTTCCCCGACGGCTGGGGCATATGTAATAACCGCGCGCCATAACATAAAGGATTGGTCTGGTGGTATGGGTCATATGCAATAATGTTGAACTGGGGGCTGGGGCTAGGCCCCAACCCTTTTTTTTTCCCTATTTACAACCATTACACTTTAAATACAACATTGCGACTATGGTTAATAAGGAACACCGAGGGTGGGTTGGTAGCCCGACCCTGCCAAATCACTCGCCGCTCGGACCGGAGGTCACGGGTTTGACTCCCCGGGAGTCCAATAAACTTTTGCAACTAATCAACCAATGAATGGGTGCCACGTGGCAACCCATGACTGGGCCACTTGGCACCTTTACATTCGCCTAGATAAAGGACACGTGTCAACCAACCATTCACCCACCTGTCTACCCAGTCAGCATGCCAATGTACCTGCCACGTAAGCCTGCTAGTCTAGTCAGTTGCCATGTGTTGTACGGATGTACGGACCTTTCCACATCAGTTGTACAGATGTGACACATGTCACCCTTGCAGTGGTGCCACATGTCACAATATGACTGGTCCACGCAAAAGCCATTGCATAACTGCCATGTCGCATGTACATCCATACGGACTGTACGGTCAGTTGCCACGTCAACACTATACGAGCTATACAGTCAACAAAATTTTTCCTGTTTGGCAAAACAAACAGATTGTAATATCATTCGCATACGACGTCCGTTTGGGCCCGTTCAAGTTGTGTTGGGTTTGTATCGACGAGGCCTACGCACACGTCTATTTTGAATCCATTCCGAGTACTTTGATTTTTAGGCCTTCCTAAACCCATTTTGGTTCATGGATCCATTTTGGATCACTAAGGCTTCCTCGGACATGTCTGAGGTAGCGGGGACAAGAGGTAATGAGAGTTTCATTTTAATTCACCCTGAGCCAGGTGGGATAATGGCTAGTTCATCCTCATTCGTGGGAGGAAGATGGCCAACTTTGCATGAACTTAGTGTCATTCTCCATGTTGGTATTTGATCTAGTTACCACTCTATTTTCTCTTCTTATATTAAGTTTAATTTGTGCATAGAAGTTGGATGATTGTATCTTTGTTCTGTTTGGTTATGGTAATCTTTGTTTTAAATTTGAAATTTTGAGGATTGGTGGTTTGGGTATAAAATTCTTGTCTTTTCTCTCTAGAAGCATATTTCTCTATTTAAATTGGCTTTTTTACGACATCACCTTTGGTTTCCAGGCAGAAAATTAGTATTATTAAATTTTAGTATGCCCGTTGTCTATTTATTTCAGTCTTTAGCCAGATAGTGATAGTTATTCCAGTTTTTATCTTTTGTTTATGGGTTTGTGGACTTATTTCTCAACTTCTAGGGAGTGGTGTAGAGAGAGATATTTTCCTCACCTTCTTTGTAGGTCATGGTTCAGAGTCTCACTTGTTTGCTAACATAATCAATTCCATTCGGAGCCTTGTCAATCCTCCTCCACACCCAAGCTTGGAGGTTCACCAATTCCCTATTTCATTCTTAGCAAATCTATCATACATCATGGACCACTGAGATTTACTAGAATTAAGGAGGATTTTAAGGACACACGAGGACATGGTACCAAGTAACAGAGCATCCATTCTCTCTTTTATTTCCAAATTCAATGCATATGAGCAGAAATGCATTGATCAAACTATAGAAATTATCAAAACTCTACTACAAGTCAAACAACAATTGGTCATTCTTGAGACAAAGTATAATCTCCTAAAAACCTTAGTGGAGAATTGGAATATATATGCATATTTAGTGACCTCCAATCAAAGGATGTCAGAAAAAGGTTAGAACAAGGACAAGGACTGTAATACCCCTAGGTCGAACCCCATTGTAAATTTAATGTAATTGCACAATGTACATATAGTTTGGTGAGTCGAGATACTTGGAGGTTGGAGTTCCTTTGTATATATGTATTTTGAGGCTAGAGTGCCTATGTGGTTATTAGGCTGGTGAGCCAGAAGCTGAAAGGCCAGCGAGCCTATTTGTTTTGTAAATGTAAGCACGCTCAGTTTTAATGAAAACACATCATTATTGTAGACCAAACATGTAAAAGAGTATGGAGGTATAAACCCTACTAGAATAGGAAAGGGCGGGGGGGGATAAGAGTCTAGAAAATGGGCTAAGCTAAGGGGGCTTAAGCCAAAAATGAATATTTTATCAATATTCCTAAATTTAAATTCTAAAGTAGGGGATAATGCATTTTATCCTAAGCCCCTATAAATAAACCTATCACCATGTGAGGGAACCCATTTGTGGCCTATGTAGTTTCCAACATGACAAGTGTTAAGTTGGGAACATGAACATAATTTTTGGGGACTTTAGCTCATTCATCCACCAGGGGATCATCATTCTGACCTCATCTCATTGTTTTCATCAAGACTTTCATGATGCCATTACCGTATCGGTACATGTACTAGGGAGAGTGTTGGAACTAGATTGAAGGGGCGGGTTGTCATGCCTGTAGGACATTGAAGAAGCGGGTTGTCATGCCCATGATCATACTCTCCAGGGGAGAGAATTTTTGGGGAATTAATTCCCAAGGCGTCAAGCTACAACTACAAGGCTCTGAGACTTCCTATCTGACCTATTGTTGAAGCCTTGAAAGGGAAGTGGGGCACCCGAAGGACTATTGAGCGAAGAAGGGGCACACTTCCTAGGGTGGGACATGCATGTGGGGAATGAGAGACCGTAGGCTGTTAATTTGAGTTGGCACATGATTCTGAGTTTTGTGTTGCTTGAGAGACCTTAGCCTGGTTAGGATTTCCTTACCTGGGTGGAGTTTCTGAAAATTTATGAGTAGTGCGGTCTAAGGCTGGGAGGAACATGGAAGGTTTGCACACAGTTGGTTTTCTTTTATAAAAGATAAATGTCATTTATGATCTTGTTTAATTTACTGTGTGTTAATTATTAGTTTTTTGTTTTGGGTTTTCCCTTTATAAGTTGCATGTGTACATGGTTATTATTCTGCATGAGTTTATGCATTTTTAGAGTATTATCCTGCATTAATCTGAACATTTGTAGAAGTATATGAGTTACTTAAATGGTATCAGAGTTCGGAAAATTTCGTGTGGCATTTCCCAGCAGGAGTTTGGGGATGCTACAATGTGGTATCAGAGCCTAGTTTTCAGCACTGAGCCTGCATGGACCATTTATCAGAACGCAAAAGTGAAATTGCAGATTATGTAGGAAAATTGTTTGACGAAAATGTCAGAAAGAGTGTGTCTGCAACTTATTTGATTAAATTACTATAGTGAAATTTGAGAAATTTCATGAGTAATTTGCAAGAATCAAGCCCAGAAAATAAAAATATCCAATTTAAATATTTAATTGGGCGAATTCAAGCCTGCAATTGGCTGAATTTTATGTTCACAGTGCGCCTAGGTGAAATTGAATGAAATTGAGCAAATTTTCAGTTTTGGTAGTGAAATTATGGAGAAATTTGACAGGAAGGGGGGGTTGAATTCCGTGTTCCAATGTTTAAATTGGTGTACACAAGGCCAAAATTGATTGTATATAACACAGAGCTTCAATGGTGGTCGATCAAAAATAAGCGAAATTGGGAAAAAGCCCCAAAATTCTATCGATAAATTTATGGAGATTCGATGAGAAAGATGACGAATTTCACAGGCCCAAATTCAGTCATATAAAGATGATATAGAGTTTCAATGGCATCCATTGAAATATTTTTGAAATTAAGTAATATTGGGCATTTTTGGAAATTTTGAAAACAAATGAAATTTGACAAATTTGGAAGAAAACAAATTGGGTATTTCTCGTACAATGTCGTCAACATGACGTGGAGGCCACGTGTTAGCTAATGTGGTAGAAGAAACACGTGTAATGCAACAGTGGTAGGTACATTTTGGATGGGATGAAAGTTGGTAGGTGATGTGGAGCCATGTGGCAGGCCAACTATCAGTGTCGTGAAACCAAGGTAAGATCTTGGAATTTGTCTAAGTATTAAGACTATCGTGGAGCACATAGAGAATTGAGGGTATGGAAAGAGGTATGGTATCCCCACGAACTCGCGAACTCGTGGTAAGAAGTGGACAATCAGCTAAGTCCTGAGGATTAGCTTGGCAGAAGGGTGGATGGAGTCCTAAGAGTAAAAGAAATATGGGATCACTCGAACCTGCAGTGAAACTTCAAAATTTGACTAAGTGTCAAGACTTCGCGGGTGTGAAGGATATCGTGGAGGTGAGGAAGCATAAGAAAATGACCACGAACCGGCGGTGAGATCTCAGAGAAAATGACTAAGTAAATGTATATAATGGATACGGTCGAACACCACTGTGCCTTTTGGAGGAGGCAGAAGTTATAACATGAATGGAATGGACTTATGAAACCGCGATAAAATTAAAAAAAGATTCTAAGTATGGGAGCAAGTTAAGGGTGGTGGAACACGAGAGAGTATTTTGGAGGTCGTTGAATTTTGAGGGAAGAAATGAATACCTTAGACCCGTGATGAAATATTTTAACGGTCAAGATCTAATTCAAAGATAATCGAATGATGGCTAAGCATCAAAGCTAAGACATTTGAGCTAACGAAATTATCTTCCCTATCATGCCATTAATAGTCTTCCTACTCAAATATGTTGAAGGGGGACACGAGAATAATTCATGAGGATATGTGGACAATGGAGTCCATGTATTCACTCAAGAATGTATATCTAAAAAAAAAGATATTAAGAATTCAAAAGAAACCAGAAATAAATTATTTCCGATAAAATTCTGAAGAACATAATGTTGTATAAAATGATGGATTTGTTAAATTATTGTAGCCTTACAAATCATGTTGCATATGCATTTTGCAGAACCAAGAACATAATTTGACATAAGAAGAATTCAACAGGAAGATCGATAAACCAAGACATGGATGATGCCCAAGGAACTTACAATTATGAAGATGGAGGAAAAATATTTGGTATGGGCATGGATGTTGCAGTAATAGAATCCAATGGGAATGAAGAAGATGGAAAGGATGAGAGCATGAACTGGGTAGAGACCATAGAAATTTTGCAAAACAATTTCCAAAATTATAAATCTAATAACAAGAAGCTTATGAAATCCAAGGAGCAACAAGAAGGCTTTAACATCAAGTTAATGCAGAGCTTGGAAAGAATAGAGAAGAAGATGGGTAAGGAGACTGAGTCAAGAAAATCAAGGAGTCATCGGTCTTATGATGAGAGGAGAAGAACCAAAAGTGTTGGTAGGAATCACCATCACTCCCCAAGGAATTCAACTAGGAGAAAACACAATAGTTCAAGTCCATCCCCTTTTAGGAAGCATAAGAAGAAGTCTAGGGTGGATGAGCTAGAGGGAGAAATGAATAAAATCAAACCACCTACATGTGAAGGTGAACACAAGAAGGATGAGGATGTTGAGACCTGGTTGTTTGGCATGAGAAAGTATTTTCAATTGCATAATTACTCTTCACGGGAAGAATAAATAATTTCCATATATCAACTCAAAGGAAAAACATTAATGTGATGGGATCATTTTGTGCAAGTGCAACACATTGATGAGAAAAATGTTACTTGGAGAGAATTCAAAAGGTATTTTCAAAAGTACTTAACCAAATGATACTATGATAAGAAGATGAAGGATTTCTTTGAACTCAAGCTTGGGAGTATGCCCATAGATGAGTATGAAAGAAGGTTCTTAGAGCTGCTAAAATATGTTTCTTTCATCAAGGATGAACAAGTTAAGATTCAGAGGTACCTGAGTTGGTTGCCATCATGTATTAGCGACAAGATACAGTATGATTATTCCAAGACACTTGAGGAAACCGTAAGGAGAGGTAAATGCATTTATGATCAGCATAGAGGAAGACCAACTTTCCAAAAGGCGTGGGAAGACAAGAAGAAGATAAAGATGGAATAGAGGAGGAAGGGGACAAAGCCACCATTCTTCTGAAATAATTCTCAAGGAAAAAAAACTCCTAAGGAACCCAAGATGACTGAGACAATGGGGCAAAGACCAAGGCAACCACTTATTCAATGTTGGGGTTGTGGGGGAGATCATTTCTACTGAGATTTCCCTCATAGAGGTGAAAAAGTAAGGACTTTTCACAATGTACAGCAAGTTGAAATAGTGGAGGACATGGGCAGAAATGTACCTAGGATCTACACAACTCTAGATAAAAAATAAGTTGAGTTTCAATCACATATGATTGAAGTGGAAGGTAAGATCAACAACCAACCCATTTCTATTTCGATTGATCCAAGAGCTAGTCATAGTTATCTAGATCCTAATATGGTGGAAATATTTCATTTTCCAAGAAGAAAGCTTGGTAAACCTTGGATGGTGCAACTAACTACAGGAGCTAAAAGGAAGATTAATGAGATGGTTAAGGCATGCCTAATGGACATGAATGGATTAAGCACAAGAGAAGATTTGAATAGCATACCTTTGGGCTCATATGACTACCTAATCGATATGGATTGGTTGGACCAACATCATGTTGTTCTAGACTATTATAATAAGGTTTTTACCTGCTTGGATGAAGAAGGAAACATGAGGACAGTGCAAGGTATTCCAAGAGCAGTAAGCATCAGAGAAGTTTCATCTTTGCAGCTGAAGAAAAACTTTAGGAAATGATGTCAAGTATTTGTAACACATATGGAGGATGAACCTAAGGATAAAGTACCAAGTATTGAAGATTATCTAGTCCTAAAAGAGTTAGAATTTGTATTTAAAGAAATATCGGGACTACCACCCAAGAGAGATATTGATTTCTCCATAAATATGATGCCTAGAGAAGCCCTAATATCCAAGACTCCTTATAGGATGAGTACACCAGAGTTGAAGGAGTTGCAAATGCAGCTTGAGGAACTTCTAAAGAAGGGGTATATATGCCCAAGTGTGTCACCTTGGGGTGCCCTGGTATTATTTGTGAAGAAAAAGGATGGAACCTTGAGGCTTTGCATTGAATTCGAGCAGTTGAACAAGGTAACTGTGAAGAAGAAGTATCATTTTCCAAGGACAGATGATCCATGTGATCAGCTGAAAGATGCTAAGGTATTATCTAAGATTAATCTTAGGTTAGGTTATCAATAGGTAAGAATCAAGGAAGAAAACATTATCAAGACTGCCTTAAGAACAAGGTATAGCCATTATGAGTTCATAGTGGTATCATTTGGGTTAGCAAATACAACGACAATCTTTATGTGTTTAATGAATGGTATTTTAAGATAATACTTGGATAAGTTTGTCATTGTATTTTTAGATGACATACTTATTTACTCAAAATATGAAGAAGAACATGAGCAACACTTGAGGATGGTGCTACAAGTATTGAGAGAACATCATCTATTTGCAAAGTTGAGAAAGTACTCATTCTACCAGTGACAGATATGTTACTTGGGGCATATTATTTCAAAGGAAGGGATAGCAGTGGACCTAGAGAATATAAAATCCACTGAAGGGTGGCCAACACGAAGGAATGTCTCTAAGGTGAGATCATTCATGGGACTTGCAGGTTACTTTAGAATATTTATTGAAGGATTCTAAAAGATTGCACACCCAATCACTTCCTTGCAAAAGAAGGGTGTGAAGTTTTAGTGAACATCAGATTGTGAAATAAGTTTCCAACACTTGAAGTATTTGTTGAGTAGTGCTCCAATATCGAGGACTGGTGTTCCAAATGCAGACTTCATTGTATGCATAGATGCATGTAAAGAAGGACTTGGTGGAGTTGTTATCAAAATGGACATGTGGTGTGCTACGAATCAAGAAAATTAAAGGAGCATGAAAGACACTATGCTACTCATGATTTGGAAATGGCATCCATGTTGCATGCCTTGAAGATGTGGAGGCACTACCTCATGGGGAAAATATTTGAGTTAAGGACAGACCATAGCGGTCTAAAATATTTATTTGGACAACCAACTTTAAATGTCAAGCAAAGTAGATGGTTGGAATTCCTCAGCGAATATTATTTTGATATAAAGCATATCTATTGGATTGTTATATTCTTTGCAGTGAAAGTCTAGGTGGATTGACTAGCAGTCGAATTCGAAGGTCGAGGTGGTTCGACTGGGTAAATATGAAGTTGAGGTGGATCGACAACAAGTATAAGGTCGAGGTTAGTCGACCAGGTAAAGTCGAAGTCGAAGGTCGAGGTGGTTCGACATGGTAAAGACATCGACAACAAGTTGAAGAGGTCAACCGACAAAAGGTTGACATGTGGGCGTGTGACAACCAACTTAAGACCGAATGAAGGCCGACTAGAGTCGACGGGTAATCCGACTTGGTAGTCAATTGTAATAGAATCCGGAGATTCCCAGGATTTGTAGCTAATGATCTACATGGATATGTAACCATTTTTGGGCACCTTTTCTTTAGGGTTTTGCATGTTGTAAGCCTATAAAGAAGGAGTGTTGTAAGGCTGTAAAATGTTAATCAATGAATCTTGAATCTTTAGATGATGAATGGCTAATTGCCAAGAGTCTATAATTTAGAGGTTGTTGATCATGCAGATGTTCAAATTGGCTACAGGGTTGTTCTTGTGTAAGCAAGAGGGTATGATGTCGATTGTGTCTTAGGTGTGGACCAAGGTTAGACATGTAATCTTTTATTCTGAATGAATGAGACAAAAAAGAGAAGAATGCTCAAGGAATGTTGGTTTTCTCGGTTTGAGTTTCGAGGGTAAAATCTATGTGTACCCTGTGCTTACTGTGTCATTTACTTTCTTGATTAAATATTCACTCCTCTCTTCTGCTAGGTTTAGCGTGGAAGTGTGTCTCATTTCATAACAATATCAAGGGTAAGGAGAACAAGGTGGTCAATGAACTCAGTAGGAGAGTGCATCAGATGCATGCTACAACCATTAGCATGTACCAAACATATTTGAAAGACGAAATTCTAGAGGCTGGAAAATCAGATCAACGGTACATGAAGATAAAGGAAAATTTTCAGCAAGATGATTTGCAGCAGGAAATGGAAAACTATAAGCTGGAAAATGCTGAAATTCTCATTTACAAGGGCATAATTTATGTGCCAAATTCTCAGGAATTGAAAAATATGATATTAAAAGAAATGCATAATGTTCCTTATGTTGGACATCCAGGTTTACATAAGACTATTAGAGTTGTCAAGAGTCAATACTATTGGTCAAATATGAAGAAATAAGTGGTTGATTTTATTGATAGGTGTTTGGAATGCCAAAAGGTCAAGACTGAGCATAGACACCCAGCTGGGTTGCTACAACCATTAACCATTCCTTAGTGGAAATGGGAAGTTGTAATGATGGATTTCATCACTAAGCTTCCCAGAACAAATAAGCAACATGATTCTATCATGGTAATGGTGGATAAGCTTACTAAAGTTTCCCATTTTATTTTAGTGAAGCTCACTCATAGGGCAACTAACATTGTTGATATTTATATGAGATAAATTACTTGGCTACATGGTGTTCCTAAGACAATTGTATCTAACAGAGATCCCAAATTTACATCAAATTTTTGGAAGGGATTATTCAAGGGATTTGGAACAAATATGAATTTTAGCATTGTTTATCATCTAGAGTCAAATGGGAAAACATAAAGGGTGAATCGGGTGATAGAGGACATGCTAAGGATGTATGTGATGGATAAACCATACAAATGGGAGGATTATTTGCATTTGGTGGAGTTTTCTTATAACAATGGGTATCAAGCATATCTAAATATGAGCCCATTTGAGGCACTTTATGACAGAAAATGCAACATGCCAGTGAACTAGGACAACCCAACCGACAGAGCAGTGGTTGGACTAGAATTACTCAGGGAAATGGAAGAGTAGATGGGGAAAATAAAACAGAATTCAAAGGCTTCCCAAGACATGCAGAAGAGTTATGTAGATAAAGGAAAAACTCACAAAAAGTTTAAAGAGGGTGACCATGTGTTCTTGAAAGTAAAGGCCAAGCGAAGTTCCCTAAAGTTGGGAAATTGTTCCAAGCTAGCATCACGTTATTGTGGGTTGTTTGAAATCTTGGAAAGAATTGGTCCAGTTGCATATATGATTGTCTTACCCACATTGATGTGCATTCATAATTTATTACATGTGTCTTTACTTAAAAAGTACGTACTTAATGATAATCATGTCATTGATTGGAATGTGATTCAGGTGGAGCAATAAGGAGATGTTTGAGTTTAGCCGGTATGCATATTGGATCTGAAAGTCAAGTTACTCTGGAATTGAGCAATAGGATTGGTAAAGGCCCAGTGGACCTATTACAGTCCTGAGGATGCAACCTGGAAACATGAGGATGCTTAGCGGGAAGAATACTCACATATTTTTGAAGATTTCTAAAGTTTTGTTTGTACATATGTATATAATACACTGAGGATAGTGCATAAATAAGGGGGATGGGAATGTAATACCCCTAGGCTAAACCCCATTGTAAATATAATGTAATTATACATATAGGCTGGTGAGCTAGGATACTTGGAGGTTAGAGTGCCTTTGTATATATGTATTTTGAGGCCATGGTGCCTATGTGGTTATTAGGCTGATGAGCTAGAAGATGAAAGGCCAGCGACCCTATCTTTTTTGTAAATGTAATCACACTCAGTTTTAATGAAAACACATCACTGTTGCATACCAACCATGTAAAAGAGTATGGGGGGATAAAATCCACTAAAATGGGAAAGGGGGGGGGATAAGAGTCTAGAAAAGGGGCTAAGATAAGGGGGCTTAAGCCAAAAATGAACATTTTATCAATATTCCTAAAGTTAAAGTCTAAAGTAGGGGATAATACATTTTATCCTAAGTCCATATGAAGAAACGTATCACCACATGAGGGAACCCATGTGTGGCACATGTAGTTTTCAACATGACAAGTGTCAAGTTGGGAACATGCACATAAGTTTTTGGGACTTTATCTCATTCATCCACTAGGGGATCATCATTCTGACCTCACCTTATTGTTTTCATCGGGACCTTCATGTTGTCATTACCATACCGGTACCAGTACTAGGGAGAGTGTTGGAACTGGATTGAAGAGGCGGGTTGTTAGGCCCGTAGGACATTGAAGAAACGGGTTTTTAGGCCCATAGGAAATGGAAGAAGCGGGTTGTCAGGCACGTGATCATTATCTCCAGGGGAGAGAATTGTTTGGGAATTGATTCCCAAGGTGCCAAGCTTCAACCATAGGGCTTTGATACTTCATGTTCAACCTGTTGTTGAAGCCCCAAAAGGGAAGTGGGGCAGCCGAAGGACTGTTGAGCAGAGAAGGGGCACACTTTTTGGGGTGGGACATGCATGTGGGGAATGAGAGACTGTAGGATGTTAGTTTGAGTTGGCACATGAGTCTAAGTTTTATGTTGTCTGAGAAACTTTAGCTTGGTTAGGATTTCCTTACCCTGGTGGAGTTTAGCCCCAACTCAGGGGTGACTTCTTGTTGAAAGTTTTTGAGCAGCGCAGTCTAAGGTTGGGAGGAACGTGGAAGGTCTACATGCAGTTGGTGTTCTTTTATAAAAGATAAGTGTCATTTATAATCTTGTTTAATTTACTATGTGTTAACTATCGGTTTTTTGTTTTGGGTTTTCCTTGTATATGTTGCATGTGTACATGATTATTATTCCACAAGAGTTTATGCATTTTTAGAGTATTATCCTGCATTAATCTGAGAGCATTTGCAGAAGTATATCATTTACTTAAATGGTATCAAAGATCGAAAAATTTCGTGTGGCATTTCCCAACAGGAGTCCGGGGATGCTACAAGGACAAATTGATTTAGATGATAAAAGCCATGGACATTAGAGAACAAGAGCCAACACGCATTGACACAACAATGGAGGAAGCAACAAGTCATCACATATTTCTTTAGCATATGTTTTTTAAATTAATCGGGTTTTTAGGAATCTTTTATAGGTTTTATAGTGGTAGAATAGTCTGGAAAATTTTGTCAAAGGATATTAGTAAGTTCTATTTTATGTTTTGGACAAGTGCAAACAACTTGAATAATGAAGACCCCATAGATCAGATGATTGAGGTGGTAAATGATGCCTTCATTGCATGGAGGGTGGAGGCTTGTTTATGAGCGCACGTCTAGACACTTCGTTGGGCAAGCATGAAAGAAGTGCTTGTGAGTTATGGAAATGTGTGGGAGTGTATTGGTTACTCAAGGAAAGATGAGGAGCTTCATGGTTTTGAGTGAGAAGGGTGAAGAGGGATGTCTGAATGATTATCATAGCATTAGCATTTGGAAGGGGTCACGAGTTTCCAAGTAGAAGGACCAGGAGAAGATGATGACGACAAGTGGTTTGGGGCATTTTAATATTCGAAGTTCCAACTAGGTCACAACATGCATGGGCTTCTTAAATATTCAGTCGTAGGAGTGGTGCCATGGTTGCCTCTTTTTCTTTTCTCTTCGCTCACGGGTGTTGGTTGGTGGGTTTAGAAGAGTGCGGGCCATGTGCATGCTCACTTGGCTTATCACTTTATTCCACCTGCTCAAAGATCTGATTTGGTCTAATTACTTCCTATACTCGGTGGTGAGTTGGTGGTGGTCATGGGCCATGTCTCGTGTCTAGAGGGAGTGGTTATCTAAGGATTCAGTGTGGAATGGAACACTAATAGTGTAGTTTTGGACTTGGGAAACTAATATGGAGAACTCATTAAAGTCGGATATTCCTAGACCCAGTCGACATGTGTCATGGAGGAGAGGCAAGGCCAAGGTTTCGAACAATAGGAAAGTTGGGCCTGGCTTTTAGGGCATGGGAGCATAAAAGGAGGCTCTAAAGGATCAACAACACTACTATAAGAACATGCCTAAGCACGTTCAAAAAGCGATGGAGGGATTGACGGAAACAATTAAAAAGAAACGTAGTCAAATTCCCAGGAAGCAAATCAGAGTTGAATTCTAGGATTGGGTTGTAGACATGGGATTCTCTAGGTCCCAAGACACTAAAGTCTTTAGAGCTATGGAATTGTATTAGATGGCCAAGACTCTAGTGACCACAACATTGGAAAAGAAACAACACCAGGAGCCTAAAGTTCAATATAGGCTATGATGACTGGAAGTAAAGTTTATAGTGCTATGTCAAGTGGTCTTTGGTTTGAGCTTTAATGTGACAGATTGGGATCCAACAATGGTGGAGGTTGGTGGAACTTATGAATCAGCTAGGACCAATGACTTATGTTCATCTAGGCCCTTCCAAACCAAGCTCACTTTAGATCTGTTGTATGTTTAGTTTGATATGTCTCGAGTTGTCCATAAGGTTTATCCTAGTATGTTTGGTTGGTTTTGTTTCAGAAGACGATATGTGTCTTTTAATACTAATTTTGAAAAATTGCATAATGTTTGTTTGATGTAGTTTTAAAGCTCTATATAGGCATGATATAATCTACCTTACGAAGATTATGCAAAGGTGCATGAGATCCCAACCCTTTTTGGAAAATCTCAAACGACCATGAATGTAATTTTTTTGTACATTATTAATATATAAGTAGCACAATGTAAAAGAAAAACTTGAATCATGAAGACATTATGTATGTATAACCAGTGATTCTAGCTTCACTGCAATCATTTTTTATAATATATTTAAACAGATTCTCTTAAAAAATTATATATTGGATATTTGAAAGTAACACTCATTAAAAATTATATTTATTTTATTTCAATACTGTATGTTTTATATGCATAGCATACACGGATTACTCATATTAGGAAACACAATGAAGGATGCTTTGACCTTACCTTACTTACTGAGCCAACCAACGGGCACGTCGTCTCTCTCTTGCCAATGGATGAACCGTACTTGTTGGTGTGGCAGAGAGGAGGAAAGAACTATATATGGTGGCAGAGAAGGAAGCAAACTGATGGAGATGGAGGGATATTCCTCGCGGGCTACGAGGGAAGAACTCTGACTGCCCTTCTTTCAAGACTTAGGCGGCTATGGCTTAGGAATTGAACCTGGACCCATCATCTATTATGTAGTAGGAGCATCCATTATTTATGAGTCTCCCCCAGATAATAGATATATAGTTCTCATCTATTTGCCACAAGATGGAGTGGAAAATGCCGTGTAAGGCCCGGAAATGGCAAACGCTATAGATCATATTTTGGGGGGGCGGTTTAAGCATGTGTGCCCCACGTGGATGGGGGAGCAAGCCATGTTCGACTTACTCCCTGGTATGTGCCGCTTTCCCAATCTAAAGATAGGAGGGAGACAGGGATCAAATTTGAAGGAAAGGGTTATATTTCAAATTCAAGGGTTAATTTTATTATAACTCTTCTAAATTGACATGTTAAAATAAATTATTCTTTTCATATGAAAATGAAAAAACAATTAAAATTTCAGTTACCATAATAACATACTTAAATTATTTCTAATTTATTTTCCAAATTTCATTTTATCAAATCTAACGTCATAGAAATTATATATATATATATATATATATATATATATATATATATATATATATATATATATATATATATA
>JASDQU010815278.1:41862-53517 GCA_032191745.1 Picea mariana
TTTAACTTTTAGATTTAAAGTTTTATACTTTAAAATTCTACTCAAATTATTACATTTTTAACTATTTATCTTTAATCGTAAATCTTTATAGTTAATATTATATCTTTAACTCTTTTTTGTAAATCAAAGATGTATTGCTTCTAAGAATTGAAGAGATTATATAGTCTTTGAAACCTAGAGCCCAACCTGTCAAAAAGTGGAAACCAAAGCCATCTCCAGGTTCCTGGAAGAATTATATTGTCTCTATGCATGGAACTAGACAGATCATAGTGTTATTTGAATATACAAAGATGCTTGGGAAGCCATTTAATTTTCTTAAAGAGCTATAAGCAAAAACAAAAACAAAAGCAAAACCAAAGGAATCAAACACCAGTAGCATCGTGATCTTTTCCTCCAGTGGTGTGTTGGTGCCAAGTTAGAACTAAGAAGGGTTTGTGATATACCATATAGTGGTTGGAAGCAGGTTCACTTGACAAAAAAATAAGGTCTAGACAACGATTGATGCGCTCCTATCAAAACAATTGTTCTGCTACGTCCCAACAAATATCCATGATCAGATTAAGATGCTTCTCGAAGAATTGAAGCGAAGAAGAATCATGGGTCTCCTTCAGAACTCAAATTGCTTCCTGAAGGGGAATCAACATGGGAGCCTCTTCAATGACTGGAAAGCCCCAATGACCTTCTGGTGGAGTGTTAAAAAAAATGTCCTGTTGCAGTGGTTGTGTGATCTTGACGAGACTGGCCCAAGTGCATGTTAAGCTTAGGAGGCAGAGTAGGATGAGCCTCCTCAATGATTGCACAACCCCCAATCTCCCCTACTGTGATAGTTTAAATACCCTGCTTTACTACAGAATGGGTTTCTTGAGAGGGAGGTTGCACTAGCTCGCTTAAAGGGACATTGGTGCCTCTTCCTCAACCGACAAGATATCTCTGATAATCAGGACCCTTGCGAGAGAGACGACACTCACGAGGCATGATTTCAATGCCAAGGTCAATGGATAGAGAAGGAAGAGAGACAATATGGAGATGTGCACGTTTAGATCTCCCTGGAGGATAAGCCAAGCACGCATATAGAGCTAAAAGGAGAAACATATCATGAAAATCAGAGCAACATATGGAAATATTCTCAAACTAGTGCATTAAGGGCGCAATTACAACAGAGTGGATGTTCTCCTCTATAGTACGCTTCCAATTTACTCCCAACGACATACTGAACCAGAGCTCCATAGATTGCATGGGGTGAAAACTCCCATCACACCATCTTGCAATAAATAGCCTCCTTGAGAAGTAAAGCCCGAAGGATATGTGACAGGATAGGGTGGATTTTATGTGCATGGTGGAACGTGTGGCACTCTATCCGGGGATATATCTTTAACTCTTATCTCCCATTTTCAAATCTTAATTTCAAATCTTTATATTTCTTAAATTTCAATTGGAAATAAAAAGTAATATGCTTTTAAGTATTTGGTAGTGTCTTTGAAAATTATTTTTGGCAGTTATTTATTGCAATCAAAGGGAGTTTAGAAAATTGGAGGAATTGAATAGGCATTTGTAAAGTAAATAAATAAGTTGTAGTTGGTAGCAAAATTACTTTTCCATTTAAACAAAACATTTTTTTATGAATGTTTTTGGTATATAGGTGTAAATGACACCATTCTATGTAGGATAAGTAGGTCTCACAACTTATGGAAACTAATTTTTTGGCCAAACAATTACAATCGGGGATATCTATTTTGCCAAAGTTGTTTAGGGATTGCATCATGCTCTAATAAAAAAATTGACCTACTTATGTAAACACGCTCGTAAAGGTAAATAAAATAACATAGTTTATGCCTACACTATTATGATCCAAAGGTGGCATGTGTGGGGCTAAATGTATGTGATATGAAATTTTTACCCAGAACACCTCTTTGATAACAATTTGTTGAATAATGGTTTTGTGATGCCTTGTTTCATGAATATTGATAAGTATTCCATCTTCTTCCTTGATAATGTTGATATCCACCACTTCCTTGAAATATTTCTTGATAATGAAGGTGTCGATACGGTTTCACATTTGACGGTTTTTCATCACTCTACGCAACTGTTTCATCTATCTTCTTTTCAGTTACAATGTCATCCTATATCCTCTTTGCTTGGTCTTTGATTACTCTATCCTTGGAGATAATACCACCATATTTGGCATGTACATCATCTAGATGAAGTTTAACTTCTTCAAGTATCTTATGGTGACGTTCTTGAATCTTGTCTTCTTTCTCCTTCTGAAGCTACAATGTCACCCCATTTATCAAATTTTGACGTCATTCTTCAATTACGGATTTCATTTCTGATTTTACCTCATCAGTATTTGGGGATTCCTCAACCTTCTTATTCTGACTCGATTTCCTAATTATGACTCGATTTTATATTTAGCTGAGAACTCCCAACTAAGTTCAACACCATTCCACCATTCATGTTTTCTGAGTGACATGTACTTCACCAATGTATCAATAAGCATCTAGTTAGTAATATAGAACCTAAAAAAATTGAACTAACTTCACCACCTCTCTAATAAAGTGGTAATGCATGTCAATATACTTCAACCTTGCACAATATTATAGATTCGTTAAAAGTGCAATGGAAAATTGATTGCCACATAAGACCACACTTGACTTCTAGCCAACTTAATTCAATCCCATTGAAGAACTTAGATATTTTTCTTGTCTTCTTATGTTGCAACCATGCATTTGGTCTTTCTGTTGGACAATGCAACATATGTTTACATCTTACTACACTAGTTTAATGCACCTCCAAAATATGTGAAGGCATATATATTAGTATACTTTCGATATTCAACATCCTTGCAAATCAACATTGGTATAATCTACCATCTCATGATTTTTGTTGTCAAGGTTACCATGATAGAGATTGATCCTTGGAACCCTATAGTTATTAAGAAATTTTCTTAACCAAAGTCAAACACTCATTTTAGTATTACCTATATACTAACTAACCACTTCCATTGCATGGGAAAATGGAAATCATGGAAAACATGAACATGTGTGAAGGCATATAAAGTAGTTAACCTTCAATAATCAACATCACCTACTTGATCAACATTGGTGTAGTCAACCATCTCATGCTCTTGGACCACAAGGTTACCTTAGTATAGACTAATCCTTGGACACCTATAATTATTAAGAATTTTTCTTGACCAAAGTCAAATACTCATTATTAGGATTGCCCATACACTAACTAACCATGCCCACTACATAGGAAAATGGAAATCATGAACATCAAATTTCTAACAACACTTGATATGAAACTTTCGATGCAATTTTTGGGCACTTCATGACATTTTTTGAGGTCGAAAATGGTAGAAATAGATACATAGTGGATAGAATGGTGGTAGTTTATCTATGAGAAAGGATGAACAACCATTATTAGTTTCAAAAATCCCATAACTAAATGGACAAAAACTCATTTTATACATTATGAAGAAAAAACCCTAGAGTGCACAAACCCTAAACCTAGGAATTGAGGTGGTGAAAGAAAGGTGTGCCTAGAAAAACTGAGTTTTTCACCTTCCTATTATCATAAATTTATCATATGAATGATAATTCCTTGGTACGATACCTCTTTGGTAATATTCTTATAATATCTACACTTGGAAATGTATTTAAAGAAATAGTTCTACTATTCTTAGCCCCATAAAACATTGTGAAGGACCCCAAAATTACGTCTAAAGTTCAAAACCCAAAACCTGTTGAAATTATTATCATTTATGAGATGGACCAAAATCACCACTTGGATTAGGTTGAGACACTTTCTCATATTCAACACAAACCATGCCCCCATATGGCATATGCTTCTCGATAGTTGTCAAACAACTCCCATAGGGGTCATTGAAAACAACTTCACCAATTTTTACTTTCCTAACATCAATAAATACCATAAATGTCTACTTCATCAACATGAATGGACCTCTTGTCTATTGGAGATATTACACACTCACCTAGAATTATTTTCCTAAGTTTGATAGTCCAATGTTGAGAATGCTTCCTTAGACAAGAATATTCTCTCTAGAGAATATTCCCCTACAATATAGGGCACTCCTCTTTAGTTCAGAGTCAGTTACACTCAATTAGACTAGTGGAATTCACTCATGCATGGCAACCTCAGTTTTATCACTAGTAGTTGCATGTGTTTTTCTCACTTCCACATGTGTGACTCAATTAACTGATAATTGCATGGGTCAATTAATTAGGACTAGGTGGAAGTTCACTATAGGTTTGTTAGAGAGTGTATAGATCTCTCTAGATCACTACTATGGTGCATTAGTTACTCACGTAGCCTATATCTATTGTAAATCATTCACTCTTTGTGTGTGGAATATGGTTAATACAATTCTTACTCTTTTCTCTCCAAATTTTTCTCTCATCTTCTTACTTTTGCAAGTTGTGTAGGTACTCACCACATTTTACATGGTATTAGTGCCCACATGATGCTAGGAAGAATGAGCACCAACACTTTATTTGCAGGTATTGAAGATTGAAGAACACATAAAAGATGGATTATTCATCGACAATACTTCTCACGCCTAATAACTATTTGGAGTGGAAGCCAAAAATTCTATTTCAGCTCAGATGCAGAGGCTTGTACCAAATAACCATGGCAACAAAAGTAGAGCTTGATTCTGCCAATGAGAAAAATGACTTTCTCAATAGGCAAGATATGGCCATATGATGTATCTTTTGGTCTATTTCTCATGAAATTATCCACCAAGTATATGATGAATCACGAGACTCAACTCCAAACGAACTATGGACTAGATTGGAGGTTCTATTTGGAAATAAATAATATTGCGAAGATTGCATGCAGGAGAATGAAAAGATAGAGCTAGAAGAGAAGCCATCAGAAGATCAAGCCTCTTTTTCTGAAGAGTCTTCTACACAAGTATCTGCACAATTTTGTGTTCCATTAATTGCAAATGATGTCTACTCCATTTCATATTTGTTTTCTGAATTTCATGCAGAATATATCATGCATGCATATCAAGAGTCACATGAAGATACTTTTTCATGTGCCAAACATGCATCTCAGGAGCCACATGCATGCGCCATGCATGCATCTCAGGAGCCAAAAAGGGGGCCATACACATCAGATTCAATTATGACATTTTTCGAGCATAATTTACAGAAACAAATTGGATATTTGAATTCCTCTCGGAAAAATACCCAATTTAAAAAAACAAATAGTCCAAAATGGAGTCTGGGAAGTGAAGTTATGAGTATTTTAAAATCAACAAATTTTCATCTTTTTTCCGGAAACGACCGTGTGATTTTCAAAGTTTCATCTAAACTTCATTTGGATCTTCTTCATTACAAAAAGAAAAAGTGGATATGTGTGGACATCTCACTGGTGCATCTACTTCATCCGATCCGTGCAAACATCTACATCTTTAACAAAATCTTCAATGAGCACAAACTTGCATAGTTGTAAGGTCTTCGTGGAGTAAATGACATAGTTGCTTAGCAACCACTTTTTGTTCCTTCTCATTTGTTTTCTTATGCATTGTACTTTGAGGGGGGGTTTTCCCATGATATTTTCCCACATTTCCCCTTTTTTTCATTGTTTCATTTTTAGATGCATTGTATAATGGGTACCTAACATGGCCTTGGTTGTCGGGACCCATTCATCATGTACACCCTAGTAGTGTTCAAGGGGGGTGTTAGAGATATTACACACTCACCTAGAATTATTTTCTAAAGTTTGATAGTCCAATGTTGAGAACGCTTCCTTAGATAAGAATATTCTCTCTAGAGAATATTCCCCTACAATATAAGGTGCTCCTCTTCAGTTCGGATTCAGTTACACTCAATTAGACTAGTGGAATTCACTCATCCATTTCAACCTCGGTGTTATCACCAATAGTTGCATGCATTTCTCTCCTTCCACACGTGTGACTCAGTTAACTGATGATTGCATGGATCAATTAAATAGGACTAGGTGGAAATTCACTTCAATGTCTATCAGTGAGTGTATAGATCTCTCTAGATCACTACTATGGCACATTAGTTACTCATGTAGCCCGTATCTATTGTAAATTATTCACTCTTTGTGTGTGGAATATGTTTAGTACAATTCTCAATCTTTTCTCTCCAATATTTTCTCTCGTCTTCTTACCTTTGTAAGTTGTGTTCGTTCTTTTGCTAGCTAGATCTCTTGTGCAAGTACTCACTATAATTTACATTAGCAATGATCCTTACCTTACTAATTTCAATGATCTTAATCTTGATGACCCTTACCTTGTCAATGTTACAGGACCTCTTAACAATGACCCTTACACCATCCATGTTATCAATTTTATTGTTCATTACCCTTTCTTTATTGATGTTGATGGACCTCTTGTCAACAACCCTTAACTCATCAATGTCAATGGTCCTCTTATCAATGAGCCTTAGCTTGCTGATATTAATGGTCCTCTTATTGATGACCCTTTCCTTATTGATGTTGGTGGTCCTCTCATGGACAACCTTTACTCCATCAACCATGCCTTTATTGACCATGTATCTTTCATCCACCAATCCTTCTGCCACTTTTTTCATTTGTTACCAATTACAATGCCGAACTCTTAGCCTTCATATGTCTAACTCTTGGCCTTCTACGTGTATTTTTCCTTAATCTTTGAGATTGTTCATTTTCATTTGGATGGAAATAAATAAGGGATCTACCATCTTGTATTGTAGATGGGTTTTTTCACATGAGCATAAAATGCAAATCTTCTCTCATGGAGATTGTCACCACCATGTATTCACCCATAAATGAATAAAAATGGTTTCTTTCCACAAATTTGTGTGTTTAACTTTTTTGGTTACTTTTGCAAATTATTGTTGGTTTCTTGTCTTTTATACACATTGATTTCTACAAATTTTCTACACGTTAGTGTGTGCCCACCAAATTTCCCTATTAATACAAACCACCTTTTGAAATCATTACATCTTTGTATGAAACCATAAAGCCATTAAATTTTTATTTTCATTTCAAGTTCCATTTATAACCCATAATTTTTGTTTTCAACCTTCAAATTGAGATAAACAACACATTTGATTGTATGTTATACAAAATTCCTTCCTCTATTCATAAAAATCTTGCTTCCCAAATACTTAAATTCCTAAATTATGAAGCCAAACTCCTAACAATATCTCAACAACACCTTATTAAGCACAGCCATTAAGTAGGATGGAAGAAATTTTGTGCTAACAACACCTTATTAAGCACAACCATTAAGTAGGATGGAAGAAATTTTGTGC
Source organism: Picea mariana (assembly GCA_032191745.1). Classification (NCBI taxonomy): domain Eukaryota; kingdom Viridiplantae; phylum Streptophyta; class Pinopsida; order Pinales; family Pinaceae; genus Picea; species Picea mariana. The sequence continues at coordinate 49,155 of JASDQU010815278.1, forward strand.
TAGACAATGGTTGGCAAGCCAGCCATCTCTACCCCCCACACACACATATATATATTTCTTTAAAAAAAAATACCAGTATGGGTCCTTTAAACTTGATCCCCATTTCAAAAGTGGGATGCCACATAATCCAAATACATAGGATATGAAGCTAGAGAAAAAATGCATATGTCGAAACGGTTCTAAAATGAGTGTCAAATATTAGGTGCCTCGTATCAAGTTGTCCACGAGTGTCTCATATCTAGTTGTCCAATGTCGAGTGTTGAACTAAGTCACTCAACTTGAATCAAATAAGGAATGGTCATGAACTACAATCATTATTATTCCCCAGAAATCCAGTAAAAAGTCATTATTATTACTTTCAAGTAAAAATCCCCAAAAATAATGAATATACAGAAAATATACAAATAGTTATACCACATATATGCAACAACTTGAATCAAATAAGGAATAGTTAGGAACATCAATCACTATTATTCTCCAAAAATCAAGTAAAAAGTCATCATTATTAGAAAGTCAAGTAAAAATCTCAAAAATAATGAATATACATAACATATACAAATAGTTACATCTATGTCAGTTTGTTTTATTTTTAAATTCAATCTATAAAACAAAAAATCATTCAACTACTTTATTTGTTTTCACTCTTTTATTTGTGAAATCTATTCATAAATTAAGCAAATTAAATCAAATTTTCATTTTACTTTTAAAAGAAATGGAATAAGATAACATACAAATTCCATTTTCCATATTTATTTACAATAAAATATTATATAATTTAAGAAAACGTCATCGCACATTTTTTACCATTATGAATATTTAGAACTTTTTTAATATAAAAGAGGGGTTGTGGTTATACCATTCAACTTTTTAATACAAACAAAAAGAGATCATATTCAAAAAGCTTTCATAATGTTCAAAAGGTGCTAGAAATTACTTCTTTCGTAACCTATTTTTATAATTCTAGAACCGATATTAACTATGTGGTTGGTATAAAGCCTTATTGAGATGACTTTGAGGGAAGTATATACGAGGCTAAATGTATATGATATCAGTCCAAGAGAAGCATATATAAGGTTAACTGTATATGTAATGAGGTAAATATATATCCAATAGTGATCGACTTAATAAAGGGATCACATGTGCAATGTGTGTATAAGTATATATAGAGATTACATATTCATTATTGAAGAACATGTGATTTGGATGTGTGAATGTATTGGGGTATTTGGAGGAGGTTCTCCTATTCTTTAAGGAGTTATTATGTATTCATATCTATTATACATCTTAGAGTTGTGCTCCACACTTACAATTGTTGTACATGGTGTATCCTTTGGTTTATTGTATTATCTTAAGTATTTGATACATAAACATCTACAAACTAACCAAGCAAAATTATAGACTTGCAATGCATCAAAATGCTAGACATTTTTGTTATCATGTCCAAAATGGGCAGTCTTCTTTCTTGCTATAGTCGATGACAATAGAGATGGATTTGATCATTTGGCATGCTTAGAGTGTTGTTCCACAATTTCTTCTTCCATGGCTATTACTTGCTCATGTCCAGATAAACCTACAAAAATAATTGGCGAGACAAAATACCTCAACTTTGCAAACCCAAGATTTTTATCTAGCTCCGAGTGTTTGACTCTCTCTTACAATTATTTTATTTTGTCTTCTTCTCTTCCAGCTTCTCCCAATTTCTCTCTTCCCCTACCTCCATCAGGATTATTTTTCTCTCAATCTTCTCCAATTGGGCCTTCGTCCCGAGCATTTATTTTCTAGCATCTTTCAGTTCCTTTTCAAAAATGTGTTTCAAGTCCCTTCTCTATGTCTCCATTGTCCCCATGGCCTATGCTAAAACCTCTTGAATGTCATCAAAAAGGCACTCACAGTGTCTAATAGAGTTACAAAGGTGATCCCAGTGGTTTTCCATTTTACTAGAATCAAAGAGCCTAAACTAGAAATTAACCCGAAGTTCTTTTATCCTATTAGAATAAGACAAGTAAACCTATCCCATATCTCATATGAGAAAATTTTCAAGATTTAAAAACACTTATAATACCAGTGTGTGTGAGAGAGAAGTTAGTAGGATGGCTTTGAATGAAAACAATAACAAATACTTGAGGGCCTTTTAGAATAGACTCCACCTAGAAATAAGCGATCCAATTGAGAATATTTCCTTGATATTTGTGGATAGGGAGACTTAAGGATAAGTAACATAGTACCTAATTTCAAAGCTTGAGGTTGAAATATAGTGTTCCAACTTCCACTAGGCCTTGATTTCTTTGTATCTAAAACCAAACCTCCAATTCTTCATAGTGTTTGCCCTAGAGTCCTCATCTGAAACGCTTCCTAGACCAACCTTCCAACTAGAACCAGACCTTCCAACCATGGGAAACAAAATGATAATGCTAAGAGGTGGACTATTCCTCTAAAACCATAATTGAAACTTCTAGATGCACATCGAAAAATGTAGATAAATTCCATACGCACTGCACCAACTCATCTTGCCAAGGCTAATCAAGAATACCTCCTACAAGTGATAACAAATAGCACGGTGGGCCTCCCTTATCGTCGTTTGAAAATTCACGTTGCCAATTTGATGCCACTAGTCACATATTATTAAAATGTTCATTTACAAGGAAAGTGGGTGATTAACTTAGGGGATGTTACGAACTACCTCTCCCCCCTAATTTTTCCACATACAACCAAGAGATAGAGAGTAGGTATTACTGGCCATTGCATTTTCCAGATGATTAAGCTCTCTATGGACATGAAAAAATTTGACTTCCTCGAATCCTTCTAATAATGTTTGGGTGTTACATATATGTCTATTAAGATGAGGGCCTTTAGGAAGAGATTTGGATACCAAGTGGCTTATCACTATGATCATATCTCTAGCCAATGTCATCTTTTTTATGTCTCAATTCTTCATTATCTAGATGTTGGTTGTGGATCTTGATTATCTTCCTAATTTAGAGGTATTTCTTTTTTAGCCGTGTTTATACCCCATAAAGATTTTACACCCCTCCACGCGAGGGAGTGCAGGGGAGGCTTTCCCCTCCTGTGGGTTGCGGGGAAAAGTGTTCCCGGATGGGGTTCGGGGGCGAAGCCCCTAAATGAAAAATTGACTTGTAAATGTATATTGTAATTTCATAGTAAATCCGGGCCGTTCATTATAAGGTCGCAGATCTGATGGTAGAAGTTATGTTAGGGATTTTTTCCCTAAAAGGCAACCTTATTTTATGAGGGAAATGTATTGCGGCTATGTATCATTGCGAATATTGTATTATGATATAGGAGACTGCGAGATAAAGAAGACGATGTTACAGTGGGTGTGATGTAGGTTGTATCCCTTCATTTGTTGGATAATAATAAAGGAAGGACCTGGAAATTTATCTGGTGGAAGCATCCCACACTAGGTGAACCATGTATATATGTGTCTCTATTGTATTGTGTATCTTTTGTGTTTTATTTCTGCATTTGTTTTATTTTATTGCTCCACAATCCTGTTTTTCTAACAACTGGTATCAAGCGAAAGGTAACTCGCAGGAAAAGAGGGTTCCTGGTTCGAGTGGGAGCAACAGTGGAAGATGGAAATCTTAGGGTTGAGAAATTTAACGACCAAAACTACCAGTTATGGAAGATGCAAATGGAAGATTATTTATATCAGAAGGATCTATTCCTACCATTCGGTGGAATAGAAAAGAAGCCGACGGCCATGAAGGACGAAGAATGGGAGGTTCTTGACATAAATGCACTAGGAATGATACGGTTGAGCCTAGCAGTGTCGACGGGTTTCAATATTTCGAAAGAAAAGACAACGAAGGAGATGATGGACGCATTGACTAAACTATATGAAAAACCATCGGCGTCCAATAAGGTATTTCTAATGAAGAGATTATTTAATATGAAGATGTTAGAAGGTGGGTCTATTGCAGATCATTTAAATAAATTTAATATGATTACTAATCAACTAAGTTATATAAAAGTGGACTTTGATGATGAGGTCATGGCTTTTCTAATCTTGTTCATTACCAGAAAGATGGAATGACTTGGTCATGGATGTAAGTAACTCTGTCTCTGGTTCAAACACTTTAAAATTTGATGATGTTGTTGGAGTTATCCTTAGTGAGGAAATGTGATGGAAAAGCACAAGTGAGACATCAAGTAATGCACTAAACATGGAGAACAAGGGAAGACAAAAGGATAGAGGAAAGGGCTCAGGGAATCGCAGGAATTCTAGGAAGGGCAGATCCAAATCCATACTAGGAAAGATAGTGCTGGAATTGTGGGAAGAAAGAACATCTAAAGAAAGAATGCAGAGCTCCAAAGAAACAAAGAGATGGACAATAGGAGAAAA
>JASDQU010815279.1:34193-53079 GCA_032191745.1 Picea mariana
TTTTAATCTTGTAAATCTAATATGCACCTATGCTCTTATAAGTGAAGTATGTATGGATGTAGGGATAATTTCTAGTATTAACTATGAATTCTCTCCATATAGTTATATTTTTATGTGTATGAATATATATTTTGAAATTTGTGAACTCTTCTACAAGTTGGATCTCAGAGATGGAGGGTTTGGTTTTTCTGTAGGCTTTTGGAGGTTTCTCCAAGGGTTTTGTGGTCTACGTTGACAAGTGGAATGGTATGTCAAAATATATAATAACTACTTGTATTATGTGTTCTCATATAATTCGATGTGATTCTTATTGGTTATCTAAGTAGAGTGTATGGTTAGATATAAATAGTTGTGAGAGATATTATCTCCAACAAAGAGTCCTAAAATGGTACAAAACTAAAGAATATGGAAGTTCGAAAACAAGTTCGAAGAAGAAGCCCATAGTAATGAAATCCTAATCGATGAGAAGCAATGGAAGTGTTGTTCCAACAATGAATATAACAATGCACATGGAAGTATTGTAGCAACAACGGAAATCAAATGATGGTGGAACATGTGCTTATTACAAGTAGTCATTAAGGGGGTGTGTTAGAATATATAATAACTTCTTGTATTATGTGTGCTCATATATTTGGATGTGATTATTATTGGTTATCTAAGTAGAGTGTATGTTTATATATAGATAGTTGTGAGATATATTCTCTCCAACAAAAAGTCCTAAAATGGTGTGAGGCTGAGATATTTTCTCAACCATGAAGATTGCATCATGTTGTATTTATATGCATATTTATATTAATTCAATAGTGTGTTTGACGTATTTTTTGGTGTGTAATATTGTTCTCTCTCATTTTATCATGGTAGTCATGTGGGATCCAGATGGATAGAAAATCACCTCCCACTTGTTTATTATTCAGTGAATACGTTTTCATAGGATTCAATATTCTCTAATCCGGTCATAAATATTTCCATAGATTTGTAGCCCAATTATGAAGGTTCACTCGCTCTAGTGGAAGACACTAGAATATCGACTCCTTAGATCCACATGGATCATAATGTTTAGAAGTTACCTTGGAAGTGTTTTTCTATGGATTCGGACAATCCATTGATTATTCTCAGGAGAAGAGTTTCAACGAAACTTGTTTCCATGTTGATGGGCCTTATAATGCTTTTCCCACTCATTCTTGTGATCTCATAGACTCTCATGGAATTCCTTTCGTCTGTAATACTAGGGATATTGATATGGAACTGCTACAGGTAATTGGACAAATTTTGATGGCGATCGTTCTACAATTTCCTGTGTGTCTATATGAACTACAGAGGCTTGTGATAAGTGTGTATGAATGTCTCTTTCCCCATAATGTAATGTTTCCATTGACGACAAGCTTGTACAATGGAATACATTTCCTTGTCATAGGTGGGGTATTTCCAGACAATATCTAAGAGTGTCTAACTATGGTATTCCACCAGATGCTCATGTTGAGTGAGAATTGCACCCAAATCATAGTCAGATGCATCAGTCTCAATCTCAAATGGTTACTGCATATCAGGCAAGAAGAGTACCGGAGATGAGCAAAAGATATGATTCATATAATCGAATACTTGTTGTTTCTCCTTCCCCCACAATAAATTGGCCCTATTACCGCCCTTGGACACCTGGATGAGGGCCCATGCAATATGGGAGAATCCCAACATGAACCATCAGTAAAAGTTGCCTAGTCTTAAAAATCTTTGAAGCTCGGTCAGTGTGGTCGAGGCTAGCCAGCCATGGATGACTTGGATATTAGTTGTATCAACGTGTACCCCATGCTCATCAACAATTTATCCCAATTATTGGACCATTTTCATGCCAAAAAAGAACTTTTCCAAGTTGGCATACAGCTTGTGTTGTCGCAGAGTGCTCAAAACCTGTAAATATGTCGCATATTATCCTCCCACGTTCTGCCGAAGATGAGGATTTCATCCAAATATACCACCACAAAGGAGTTGGTGAAGGGTCTTAATACATCATCCATCAACCTCATGAAAGTGGTTGGTTCATTTGTTAAGCCAAAGGGCATGACTAGCCATTTGTAGAGACCTTCTTTAGACTTGAAGGTTTTCTTCCATACATCAGTTGGTTCGATGGGAACCTGGTGGTAGCCATACTTTAGGTTAATCTTTCTGAATAACTTTTCCCCCTTGAGTTGGTAAAGAAGTTCATCAATCTTGGGAATGGGGTAGCAGTTCCTGACTATGATTTTGTTTAAGGCTCTGTAATCTATGCAGAGTTGCCAAGTACTGTCCTTCTTCTACACCAGTACAATCGGGATTCCACAAGGGGAGGACCTAGTTCTAGTGTGCTCCTTTTGAAGAATACCTCGGATATGATGCCTGATTTTGTCACTCTCCATCAGCGATCGCCGATAGATTCGTTCATTAGGTAGAGGTGTGTCGGGGGTCAGATCAATTGGATGCTTGACTTGGTAGTGTTTCGATACCCTTGTAGGTGAGGAGAATATGTATCTATATTATTCCATGATACTGTCCACTTGATTCTACTGCGAATATAGTCATTATGTAGAATCCACGGATGTGGTGGCAACCTTCTGCTTACTGTGAGCATGGATCACAAAGAAGATGAACTTCCCGGTCTGTGAAATGACCTTACTGCATTTCTTAGAAGAGATTAAAGAAATAGCAGTAGGCAACTCTACCTCTAGGATCCTGTACAATTGTCTACCCAAAGTAATAATAAAATTGCATGGTCTAGACTCATACATAGCATGACGCTTCCACAAATATGGTTGTCCTAAAAGAACATCAAAAAATTAAAGGAGATCAATATCACACAGTACCTCATATTTGAAAGGCTTAATGGTTGTTGGCACTTGGTTATGGAAGAAATTGAATATTACAGAAGAAAAGGTGAAGCGTGAACTGCGTGAAAGGAAGCTTGACTGAGATCAGGTCGAAGTGGTTAAAGAAGAAGAAAACATGGAGCGAAGTCCGAGAAAGCAAGCAGTTGGACAAGGAGATCGAGGAAAACAGATCAGTAAGGAAGATGGATCGTGGAAAAATCAACAAGAGGAAATTTACACCAGTAGATGCTTTGGAGAACCTCGTGGGAAGGAAGGAAAGACAGGTTGGCGAAGCCCTGAAAATGTGGGTCAATTTGAACTAGGGTTTTAGACACCTATGGTTTTGGTATCTAGGGTTTTAGACACCTAGGCTTCATTTGAAGGCTATAGGTGGGATATTGTAATGTATAAATTAAGGTCAAGAGGACCTGATATTGTTCGGGTATGTGATGATGAGTAACTGTTGTTATTACTAAGAGAGAAGTATTGTGTGGTGAGAGAAGTCTGTGTTGTAATATCTTCAGTTGGGTGCGAAGATCAACCCTATAGCTGGGTGCATGAGGAAGGGAGATACAAAGAAGAGACAAAGGGAGATATCTGCAAGCTAAGAGAGAAGATAGAACTACAAGATTTCACCTAATATATTATAAATCATAGTTCTGTGGACGTATCCCTAGGGAGAGGGTGAACCACATATATTCTGTTGTTGTATGTGATTAGTGTTGTGTTCTTTTCTCTATTACTCTGATGATGCATTAGTATGTTAGATCTGATAGATAACTGTGCAAAGTAGGTTTATGTTTGGAAAGAATAATTTGATCTCTGTGTGTGGCTTGATTCCACTTGCATTTCCTCTGGTTGTAGACACATGTGTCCTGCAACCCCTTATTGCTAGATCGGGTGAGACTACATCTGCTTCGCAGGTGTTTCTGAAAGGGCCAGTAGTTAGGGCTTGTTGGTGAGTTATTATAATTTAACCCTAGGTCTACCCTTGTGCCAACAAATGGTTCTCTTTCCAGGACTGGGATATTCTCGAGGGAATGTCAAGGTGGTTTCCATCGAAGATAGAGATTCAGAAGTGGATAGAAGAACAAGAGAAGGACATTGCAGAAGCTCAGAATAAGAACCCTAATATCAACAAAAAAGACTGGTTGGGAAGGTTTATCTTTACTAATATACACAAGATTTTCTTTGGAGGAATTCATAAGGAGCTATACGAGTGGTTTGCCATATTAGCAGATACCCAGTTTGAGATCAGATCTAGACTGCCTTTGGTTTGGACGTCGGCGTTGATCAAGAATGTCAAGAGAGTTGATAACGTTGTATCGAGAGTAGTAGATCATTGGCTTGACAATACCATTGGAGGGTATATCACTAAGTTTTCTATTGACAAAGTAGAGTCATATAGCCAAGCAGAGAGATATTTCTTTAAGGGGCCAAGAGGAAAAATTTTAAACTTCTTAAAGTTGAAGATAAAGATGCTATTGCATGAGAAGAACATCTTAAAGATATAGTAGTGGGTCAGATTGAAAAAAGATAATGTTCAAGAATTTAGACAGTGACAGTGACACAGAGGTTGGATGCAGGTGCAGTGGGATAACCTTTAGAGAAGTTCCTCTGGTTAACTTGTTCGAGAAGAGTCACGAACCAGCACAAGAAGAAGGGTTCTACAATGGAGAAGAAGAAGAGTTTTTGAATGGGGAACATTCAGAGTTTGTTAGGGAAGAGCAAGAGAATACTGAAGAACCTCGCCAAGAAGAGTCAGAAACTTCAAGGAATACAAAGACTGTTGAAGTAAGTGCTATTACACCCCCTATTGTTTTAACAACATTAAGTAACCAGAGTAACCTAAGTTATCAAATCACTCAAAGCACTGGTACAAGTGGTTCAGTGCATACTTAGTTAGGAACCTTAGGAAGATCTATGGCAGATGAGATGAGGTTACCCACCTTTAGAGGACATGGGTATGAAGATGCTGAACAACATTGGTTTCTATGTGAAGTTGTATGGAGTATTAAGAATGTCATTGAAGAAGTTGTTAAATGAGCTCAGTTTAGTACTACCCTAAGATATTGTGCACTGAGTTGGCACATGAAGTTCTTCCAAGGATTTGTCCAACCTAAACTGTTGAACAAGATTAAGACTCTGTTGATTGTTGAATTCAAGAAACACAAGTCGAAATCGCAGTGCATCACAGAGTTGAAATAAATCAAGAAGAAAGTAGTCGAACCTATTTGGGATTTTGATTAAAGGTTTAATACCTTGACAGGTCATTTGAGTTTTCAGATCCTAGACGAGAAGAACAAGGAATGGTTCATTTATGCCCTCCTACCACACATTAGAGCCCCTCTGATGCAGCAGAAGATTGCTTCACAGGTTGAGACGTTGGAGATCACCATGAAACTTGAATCGACTCCTATGGAAGAATCCAGCTTAGGTATGAGTCAAATCTTGAGTCAGCTAACTAGATTATCACTGCAGGTCGAAGATATGAAAAAATATAAGGGAAAATATAAGAGAGAAGACATCTGGTGCATTAGATGCAAATCAGAAGGCCATGACAAAGAGAATTGTTCCCTATTTCATGAATACTTGGCTTCTGGATCTCCAAGACCTTTGAAGCAAGTTACTCTACCTTGGTGCGAGGTATGTAGAAATAGACAATGCCCTGGAGAATGCTATTACATGCAAAAGTATGTTCATACACTACAAACCTCTACTAGACAGTTAGTAAATATGTGGGTCATGATGTGAAGGATTGTAGATCTTATGACCTCTTACATGAAATATCAAGCGATATCTACAAAATGCAAGGTGAAGTACAACAAGAAGGAAACACTATGCAGTATAATTCCCCTGGAAGAGGAAACTTCAACCGTGGTGGTGGATTCAGAGAAAGAGGATGAGGAAGAGTCATGGGTCCAGGTAGAGGTCAGATCATTTGTTATAATTGTGCACTACCAGGTCATTTGGAAAGGGAATTTCAAAACCCTTGTACCACTTGCAGTTACTGCAACTCATTTGAACATGTCATAGAATATCATCTTCCATTGTTAGCCAAACTTCAAGAAAGACGAGGAGGAAACCAACAAGTACAACTAATCATAGCAGAACCTCGTAGAGAAGATTCCAAAGTCATTGTTATCACTAGAGGATGCACTGCTAGAGAAGAAGAAAGGGTGACTCCAAGGAAGACTACATAACAATCAGGAGTCAGAAAAGTTGCAGAGAAGACACAAGAGTTTGATCCAAAGAGAGAGAATCAAACATTTGAAGAGGTAAGAAAATATTTTAGAAGAGATCAGGCTTCTTCATCAAAGGCACAACCAGAAGTGAGAGAATGTGGAATTCCCCTGGCCTTTGATCAGTCTGCTTCATCTGAAGAAGAAAAAGAGGTAAGTAGACTCATGGAATTCTTATGCACTTGCATTAATTTGATAAAGGATGAGAGTGTTGTACAAGAGCTAAAAAACTTGATCAGACAGTATGAGCTAGGAAAGGTATATCCTCTATTGAATAAAGTAGTACATCAACTATCCAAAAAGAGAAGGAAAAATAAGGAACTACACCTTAACACTGAAATTGGAGAATATGATATAGATTATGTGGTCCTTGACTCAGGATCAGAGGTCAATGTTATGACGAAGCAGACCTGGGCACTGATGAGAAAACCTAAGTTGATCTATTCCCCCATCAGGCTTAGGATGGCCAATCAACAGGCTGTGAGCCCCTTCAAAAGACTGGAACATGTCCCTGTGGACATCGATGGGGTAAGAACATTTGTGGACTTCGAAGTGATTGAGATAGTCGATGATAGTTTTCCTTACCCTGCACTGTTAGGAATTGATTGGTCTTTCAACAATTCTACTATTGTTGAATTGAAGAAAATAAGAATGACGTTTGAAGGTGATGGCCATAAGTTCATCACACCTTTGGATCCTGATGAAGGTCCCAGATACACAAAGTCCATTAGATAAGAAGACTGCGCACATATTTTGGAGAATATATAAAAACTAACAGCAAGACAACATGATTACATTAATCCTACAACAGATGGGAATTTAATCTAGCAAAGTGACAATGCATGTTCATCAGACTCAGAAGAATTACTAGAGAACTGGCAGAATAAAATGTATGAAGTATCTACATGGAGGTGTGCTAGACTGACCAGAGAATTTCATTGGATCAACACAAAAGTAAGTAATTTACCCACATTTGATGGTTTGAATCACTTAGAAACTTTATTACTGGAATTTGAAGAAATTGTACGAGTATAACAGAGACTGTTGGCACTGGACGAGGATTTGAAAGATACTCCAGCAATATGGTGGGGAACACATAAAAGGAACATCGTGAACTGGATACAATGTTGCACTTTGATGACAACGTGATTTTTAGAACAAGTCAAAGGATGCAAAGTTAGGTACACATGTCAAATTTGTCTGAAAGACCACATGCAAGGTTGTGAGGAGGATTGGATCTACATTCCTTAAGAACAATGGGTGCATAAATTCATCAATACTCTAAACACAACACCTATCAAGTGGTACCTTGAAGAGGAACTACACCTCATCATTGTAGATTGGCAAGGTATGACTCAAAATTTTGTAGCTACATTTTTATTTGAAGGTCAACACCCTCTGGTAGATCAAGATTTACAACATGTAAGACAAAAAGTATTTAAGGAAGCAACTAGCCTCCCTTTGGAGCAAGAAGAGGATGAATGGAATGCACCTCTTCAGAAATTGCAAGGATGTTACAATATCAATGCCTATGAATATGATGATCCTAGGAAGGTGAACATCGTAGAAATAGAAGGACAACAAGACATAGAAGGACCAGGAGTCGAACTAACGTTTATTGTACAACCAATCAAAATAAAGAAAGTTAATATTAGAACAGAGCAAGCACCTAAGATTTCTAACATTGGATATTACTGGGATGATGTCACTATTGATAAGATCACATAATTACTTCATGAATATCAGTACTTGTTTCCAACCAAGTTCACTGATATGAAGGGCATTAAAGGGCCCATGGAAGAGATGAAGATACCCTTGAAACCAGATGCAAGTCCAGTTAAACAAAGACCCTACAGATTGAACCCTAAATATAAGGAGAAAGTGAATATTGAACTAGATAGAATGTTGGAAGCAGGAATCATAGAACCTGTTGAAGAATTAGAGTGGATTAGCCCTATGGTGGTTCAGGATAAGAAAACAGGAGAGATCATAATCTGTGTAAATATCAGGAAGCTAAAATATGAATGACTACATGATCCATTCCCTACACCATTTACTGACGAAGTGTTAGATAACGTGTGAGGATAGGAAGTCTACTCCTTCACCGATGGATTCTCAGGATACCATCAGATCATGATTTCCAAGGAAGATCGCCATAAGACCACGTTTACAACAGAATAGGGATCCTACCAATACACAGTGATGCCTTTTGGATTGAAGAATGCACCAACCATCTTTTCTAGGGTGGTGGTTGAAGCATTCAAAGAGTTTTTACATAAATTTATGGAATTCTATTTTGATGATTGGACTGTTTTTAGCTTACTACAAAACCATATTGAATTCTTAAGGCTAATGTTGGATAAGTAAAGGAAATGTTAGATTACCATGAACCTGAAGAAATGCATCTTATTTTCTCCCTTTGGAGTGTTGCTGGGCCATATTGTGTGTAAGCAAGGGTTACTGGTAGATCCATCTAAGATTGTCATTATTGTCGAGTTACCCCCTCCTACTTCAGTCAAACAGCTGCGCACTATGCTAGGAAATACTGGATACTACAGGAAGTTCATTCAAGGCTATGCACAGATTACACCACCTATGGAGAATCTTCTGAAGAAACATTGTCAGTTTCAATGGACAAAAGAATGTTAGCAAAGCTTCGACACACTAACACAGAAAATGGTTATTGTGCCTATTCTGGTTTTCTCGGATTGGAGCAAGGAATTTCATGTTCCTGTCGATGCATATTCTATTTCATTAAAAGCAATGTTAGCACAACCAGGAGCAACATATATTGACCACCCGTTAGCCTTTTCTAGCGGGAATCTCTCAACAATTGAGATAAATTACACCACCACTGAGAGAGAAGGTTTATTCATGGTGTATATGCTACAAATGTTTCATCATTGCTTGTTAGGAGGACACTTTAATATGTTCACTGATCACTCCGCGTTGAAATACCTATTCAACAAGCCAGTGTTGGGGGGAAGGATATGCATATGGATTCTTTCATTTCAGGAATATGATTTTGAAATTGTGGTAAAGCCAGGAAGGATGAACAAGGGACGCAACCACTTGTCTATGTTGGAACATGGAGAGGAACCTACTTGTTTGGAGGATACACTATCGGATGCATAGTTGTTAGACATTAGAAAGGTTGATGATCAGTTTTCCAAGATATTTCAGTTCCTATCAACAGGAATAGTCCCTCGCGAATACACAACCATTCAAAAGAAACAGTTGGTACTGTGCGCTGCAGATTTTTCTCTTATAGTTAGATAGCTATATAATATGGGACCTGATGAGATCTTGAGAAGATGTGTTATGGAGGCAGAACGACCACTGATTTTAGCAGAAGCTCATCAAGTCATCACAGGAGGTCAATACACATGAAAATAAACAATGCAAAAGGTTCTTAGAGCTGGCCTCTAGTGGCCCACTTTACACAGAGATGCTAAAGAATATTACAAATCCTGTGATGTATGCCAACGAGTTGGGAAACCTTCCAAAAGAGATGAGATTCCTTTAGCACCCTAGCTAACTTTACAAGAATTTGAGAAATGGTCCATTGACTTCGTGGGAGCTATAAACCCACCAGGGAAGTGCACAAGAGCTAGATACATCACCACTTCGACGAAGTATTTGACCAGATGGGAAAAAGAAAGAGAATTTAAGGATTGTAGTGCAAATACATCTGCGTATTTCATATTTGATGATATCATAACCAGGTTTGGATGCCCAAAGATCCGCATGAGTGATCAAGGTACACATTTTATTAATAAGACTATTGAAGCCTTGAATCAGGAATTTGAAGTTCACCATCAGAAGAGCACTCCTTACCACCCGCAGGCGAATGATACAGTTGAATCCTTCAACAAGATCTTGGAGACAATGCTAACAAACATTTTTAGTGTAAACAAAGATGATTGGGATTTGAGAGTACCAGTAGTTCTATGGGCCTATAGAACTACTTGTAAGAAGCTGACAATGTAGACTCCCTTTAAGTTGGTTTATGGCCTAGAAGCAGTTGTACCCATGGAATTTTTAGTTCCTAGCTTAAGAATTACAGCCTTTACAGATATGGATGACACTAGTGTTGTTCAAGAGAGTCTGGAATAGTTGGTCGAACTAGAAGAAGACAAATTTATTGCATTATTTAATCAGAAATTTCAGAAGGAACGAGAAAAGGCCTACCATGATAGGCATATCAAGAAGAAATCATTTAAGCAAGGAGATCTGGTATTGGTATATGATATACATTTCATGAAGCATCTAGGGAAATTCAAAACACATTGGATGGGGCCATATGAGGTTTCCTATGTTACAAAAGGAGGAGTTGTGTAGTTGAAGAATTTGAATGGGGAGTGGAAAGAAGGTTTGGTGAATGGGAGCCAGTTGAAATTGTACTGTAGAAACCAGATGCCTCGCAACTCTCGGTAAAAATAGAAGGAGAAGGGTCTAGGTACTAGGTGTAGTTGAGACTGGGTACCAGACACAAGAAAGATAGTCTGCACATATGGTGGAGAAACAGAGTAGGAAGCATAGGCTGTCATGTGCAGTCTGAAGTCAAGATACAACAAAAGATTCATATCAGAGTGCCTCGGGATGAGTCATAGGTGAGTGTTGGGGGCCTGTTCTCCCTTGGTTATGGAAGAAATTGAATATTACATAAGAAAAGGTGAAACATGAACTACATGAAAGGAAGGTTGGCTGAGATTAGGTCAAAGTGGTTAAATAAGCAGAAAATATGGAGTGAAATCCGAGAAAGCAAGTCGTTGGATAAGGAGATCAAGGAAAATAGATCAGAAAGGAAGATGGATCATGGACAACTCAGCCAGTGGGAAAAGCCACCGGTAGATTCTTTGGAGAACCTTGCAGGAAGGAAGGAAATGCAGGCTGGCAAAGCCCTGAAAACATGGGTCAAGTTGACCTAGGGTTTTGGTATATAGGGTTTTAGACACCTAGGCTTTGGCCTAAGGCTGTCGGTGAGCTATTGTAATGTATAAATAAAGATCAAGAGGACCTGATATCGTTCACGTATGTGATGATGAGTGATTGTTGTTATTACTAAGAGATAAGTATTGTGTGGTGAGAGAAGTATACGTTATAAGATATTCAGGTGGGTGCGAAGATCAACCCTGCAACTGAGTGCATAGGGAAGGGAGATAGAGAGAAGAGACAAAGAGAGAGATATGCAAGCGAAGAGTGCAGATAGAACTGTAAGGTTTCACCTAATATATTATAAAGCACAATTATGTGGACATAGCCCTAGGGAGATGGTGAACCACGTGTTGGGCCTGTGATATGACTGATTTTATGACGTTAATTAGATCCTTTTTGCCGAATGTGTATATGTGTTTTCATGTTTTTAAGAATTTTTTGAAGATATTTTGTGTCAAAATGCTATGGTCCACACCAAGTATGCATAATTTGTGTTTTGCAATGATTTTTAGTTTAAATCAGTATGTTTTTATGATCCCATGGGACTAATTCAATTTTTTTATGTCACAAGGCAAAATCACAACTTGTTTTGCTTCCAGCACTCAGTCCGACACTTCGTCCAATACTCCATTTGACACTCTGTCCTACACAAAAACGACGGGCGATTTGGTGGTTATGTTATTGGAGGCCATTGATGGGTGAATCAGAGGCATGGGTTTTTCTCGTGCTTGTGGCCTCCAGCTACTGAACTCTTGACAACTTGATTCAGGCTTTTGAGTTGGGAGATTGTTGGCTCGCTTCATTTTGGCAGTTAGGACATCATTGAATGTAATTTACCATTTTTAGAAGAGGTTCGACCCTCCAGTGTTCGACCTCTCAGTCTGTAAAACTTATAAATACCACCTCAGTGGTAATACTATAGTTAAGAATTTGTGTGTTAGAGCCAAAGATGATTTTAGCTCTGTTTTGTTATTTTCATTTTCCCAGACTGTGTAAAACCTGCGTTTTTAGTTTTAATGGTGAAATCTCTTTTCTGAAGTTCATGGTGTGCATTTGAAGAGTGACCACAACTTGTTGGGGGTCCCACCAGCAGTCTGGGTAACTATTTTATGAGTTTGTTTGTGAATTAGATAACGTATATGTCTTTTTATTTGCTTTTCTATACATGAAATGTCATTTTCCTTCTTTGTTATTTAAATTGTTGTTTATGATTTAATTGGTTTAATTTAGTTTTTGCAAGTTATTATGAGGAATCTTGTTAATATGCAATGATGCTTTAGTTATTAGAAGCAATATTGCAAGCTTATAAACTAGCTGTGTGTGTAGCTAGATGAAAAATTAAGTTTTCTTTATGCCGAAATAGATGATAAAAACAAAGTTTTTCATTTGTGCTTTCTTTGACAGGGATTCGGTGGATGGATAGTGCTAGATTTGTTTTTATTTGTAGATTACTTATCTAATTACTACTTAGCCTTTGCTTGTCGAGTTGTTAATTAATTTTCTCATTTATTTACTTGTCATATGTTAGAATAATGTTTAAATTATGTTTATGAGCATTTCCCTTTTTGCAATTTGAATTGTTAAGATAGAGCTAGTTTAGTTTATTTGATGCAATGTATTTCCTAGATCTAGGCTACAATTTCAATTCATAGTTAATTATTGAGTTTCGTGTAGTATGAGTTTGCTTATATTAGTATAGAATGCATTTGAATTTCATAGATTAGAAAACTAGTGCATTTGGGTCAAATTCTGACGGCGCGTTCGACGCAATTGCCACTTTCTATTGTCGGAAGACCGACAAACCTTGGACCCCCTCAAACGTTGTTTCACAGGATGTCATTTTTCTGACGACCTAGTTTTCGTCTGTATTTCGATGTTATATGATGCCATGTGTCATCATAAATTGGATTGTCCAACCCCATATTGACGTTGTAAGACCGACGTCTAAGGACGTTTCAAACATGGCAATACCGACGTGTCAAACGTGGCAAACAGGACGTTTCAAATGTGGCAATACCGACGTTTCAAATGTGGCAAGTGAGACGTTTCAGACGTGGAAAGAGAGACGTTTCAAAGGTGGCAAAATAGACGTTCTTAAGGTGGCAAGAGAGACATTTTAAAGGTGGCAAGAGAGGCATTTCAGAGGTGGCAAGAGAGACGTTCTGAAGGTGGCAAGACCGACGGGACGAGGTATTAGCTCCGACATGGTTTCTATGGGAGCGACACTCTTGGACGTGGCAAGAACGACATCCATTAGGTGGCAACAATGATGGCCTAGAGTTACTAGCTCCGACGTGGTTGCTATGGGAGCAACAATCTTGGAGGTGAAAAGAGAGACGTCTAGGACGTGGCAATAGCGATAGGAAGAGAGTGAAAGATGTCACAATTGCCACCTTTGTGTAGGTATTTAAAAAAAAAATACAATATTAATATCAAGACCTAATAGTCATTCCAAGCCCAAAGGAAGAGTAAGTCATATAGGTGTCAGCTAGTGACCCACTTAATAGTTTCCTTAGGCTTTCCCTCGCACTAAAGGTTGGGTTTTTTCTTTTGAGAGTGTCTAAGAGATAAAAAGACCCAATATGGTGAATGAATTGACATTAAGTTCATACATGTCTAACAGATCCTTCAAACTTTTACTCAATGAAACATGTTGTCACAGCTTCTATCCTAATGAGATTACTCTTGGTATCATCTCCACAAGCATGAAGACCTAAAATATGAGGTATGCAAAATTTGTGCATGGCAAATCACTTTAAAAATGAACTTTTGTCTAACTACATGTTCATCTCCTCTTCTCTAAATGACGTCCATAGAAGAACCATACAAAATTAATCAAACCTACCAACTAATAATATCATAACCATTCTGGCATTTCAATGTCGAACATAAACAAGTCATCACATATCAAGAGAACATCAGTTTCCCCGAAAAGCACTTCCAAAGTTTCTCCTTGAGGTTAAGAATTCTCAATTTTTAAGAACAGAAGTAATGATGAAACTGGACCAAACCATGTTCCAATGCCAAGTGCTATATTCTCTGTATAGGCCTTTCTTTTGTGTATGCCAAGGGGTTTGACATAACACTCATGGAGTACATGAACCACTTTCTTCAGATGAAGAAAATATTTCATATCGCCTACAGTGCCGAGGATATATAAAAATTAACTAAAATGCCAACCTTTGAGCTTCGTCCATGATTAAGAGCTCCTTAATTTTTAGCCTCAGAGGTAACCAAAGAAATATGTAAGATATTAACATGAACCTCCAAAATTGTGAAGCAGAAGGTTAAAATTCCAAACCAAACTACATAGTAAATAAATAGTAATATGGCAGTTGATATTTGTACGATGCTTATTTTATGAACTTGCTAACTTGTTGAACAAGCTTTAGTTCAAGCCTTCAAGCATGCCAAAGATACTCAAATCATCATGAATGGGTAAGTTACCAGCATAAAATAATTTTGTTTAACTAAAATGCCAACCTTTGAGCTACAGAAATTTTGAGCTTCGTCCATGATTAAGAGCTCCTTAATTGAGCCTCAGAGGTGACCAAAGCAATATGCAATATATTAACATGAACCTCCAAAAGTGTGGAGCACAGGGTTCTTGAGAGCTTGTGTAGATGGTTTTACTTCCAGATTTGGATCTAGAACTTCTTTAGAGAGTCTATTCCCTACCATCATCTTTAACCAATCAACAAGGTTCACCTGCAGCATGAGCCCGTGTAGTTATTCCAATGTGAATTTTATGAGTGTATCTCCATTTTTAGCCTCTTGGTTATACCTAGAAAATGCATACAGTTATAATGTAATATAGACATACCTCTCCTGCAGATCTACCATAGTCAATTGGTTCTCGTCCAGTGATAGCCTCTAGGAGGAGGACCCCAAAACTATACATGTCACTTCTTTCATTCAACAGCCCTGTATTTGCATACTCTGGGGAAACATATCTAGAAGCAACAGTAAAATCATGGGTAAATTAAGTCATTCATTTCATGTCTGTAAAAGCTCCAGTGTGCCACCAAAAATATCATTGAATCACCGAAAAGTGTTGATTTTGATAGATTTTGATTATGTATACAAATCAATCAAACCAACACAATACAACTGATGATAATATTAGTGTAAAAATTTAAATATCAAATAATGCAGTCCATCAGTGCCTGAATTTGCAATTCAATTTGATCTTCAAGTATAATCTAGACAAGAAATTTAGGAGATAACAGAAATGTTTGCAAGACAAATAAATAGGAACAAACCAACCAAATAATAGTGCATAGAATTTTCAGTTAGAACTGCGAACATAAAACCAGCCATAACAAAATATAACGCAAAAAAATTCCAGAGGAGAGAGTTTCCATGCTCATATAAAAAGCAATCTAATGAGAGAGAATTTAAGTAAAGAAAATCTAAGACTTCTTAAGAAATGCTAATGGTCCACCAGTAAATTATGCCAATGCACAAACTTTAGTATAGTACAAATACTGTGACATCAGTCAGGCCATGGTCTAGAAACAAGCTGGAATGCTTGCAGTGATGATGACCCAGGTTCAAAACCTGGAGGGCACACTCTTGGCAATAATTTTTTTAAGCAAGCATTTCAAGGTGTGGGTTGTGCTAATGCAACAACACTGGTTCTCATAATAATTTGGTTGTGTTTTTAAGGTGGGCCACTGCACTCCCTTAACAACACAAGATTAGAAGAGCTATTGTAATCAATCAATATCTCTTCCCCTGCAACTATTGATTTTATTGCGCATGCGAATACATGGTTTCCTTCACGCCCCTCAAATATGCAATTGGGTCACATATTTGTGGTCGTGGGTCATGTACTGTTTATAAACCCTGCAATATTCCCCATTGCTTTTGGCCTTCCATCAATGCAGATAGTTGCTCCTTTATTTTGATCATTGTTTTTTAGCTGTATATAATTTGCAGCCAAGCCATATCTTCGCATACTTTTTGTATATTGGACTATTCGTATCCAATCTTTGTAGATATAACAGGGTTCGACATACTCCATCAATTCAGTTAATCCATTGTAACAGACCTTTATGCCATCCATAGAAAATAGCCCCAAACCATGTAATGATGATGGAGCAATCCGGTATATCCTTTCGTTTACACAAAAATCAGTGGAAACCATTTTGCAGGCCCAGAAAGGGAGTGCAGTGGTAATGTATAGACTTTTAATATTTGTTTCTTACCTATTCCCTTTTCACATATCTCAGAGTTATGCAAGAACCTCAATTTCGGGACGACCCAGTTGCAAATCTGGTACATGGATTGATCTTACATTAGTTGTGGTATGATGATGTTACTGAAGGATTGAATATCAGAGAAAATAGTGTGAATACACTGTCGGAAGACATGGAGATAGATACATCGGAAAATAGTAGCATGAGTTATGGCCTAGCTACAAATTCACAAGCTTGTACAGAGCAATCCGGTATATCCTTAAGTATGATAGGACGTTTATCCAAGTCTGTACATTGCACACCATAAATCTTCTCAGGTGTGATTCTCGAGTTCAATACAACATTCACAGGCCTGCCGAAGCCATTGAACTTTTCTATGAACAGGAAGCAATTTGAATTTGCAGAGGCCAAATTGAAAAATGGAACTATTGGGGGTGGCCTTTTTCACCTGGAGAGAGTCCCTTTGTACAAGAAGCACACCATAGAGTGGTATTGGATAGACTTCTAAGAGATTCAGGCATTTGGGAAGATGACCTGGTTATCATGTTTGATGTTGATGAAATCCCAAGTGGGCACACCATAAATCTTCTCAGGTGGTGTGATAACATACCTCCTTTAATTCACTTAGAATTGAGATATTATTTGTATTCGTTTGAGTTCCTTGTAGGCTATGAAAGTTGGCGGGAAGAAGTCCACCTGTACAAGCCAGGAAAAACACACTATGCCCATTATCGTCAAATGGATAAGCTCTGGGCCAATTATGAGAATGTTACTCCTTCTAAAGGGCCAACATAAGAAATCATTGAAGGAGAAATTGACTTGAACAAAAAAAAGGGAGGACTAACCAATTGTCTCACCTTTTGGAGATTTATGGCAAGATCTTTTTCTGGAATTTTCCATCAAAACTTTGACAGGAGCAATTCCAGTTGTAGATGATGATTTGGTCCTTTAGGATGTCCTTAAGAATTATTTTTCACCTCAAGTGAAGACAAAAGAAAATTTGTGTAGTAATTCAAATCCATCTTATCCGTTAGGTTCTATGGCACTTGTAGATGACTCTGGAAGCAATAAGCATGCTGAGCATCCTACTTCAACTGAAGAAAGGGCCTCATCATCCATGGTGGAATTTGATGGAAGTAATGAGAATCAACACACTTCATCGGTTTCAGATGGTTTTCCTAGTACCAGAACTCTCAATAGATATGGATATATCAGGAAAATGAATAATTTTATCAGGCAAGATGCTAAAGACTTGCTTGAACCACTTGGGAGAAAACTCTGTAAGTAGGGCTTAGCTTTTGTGAAGGAAAGTAGGCATTCCAATATGTTTTTTGAGAAACAAGAAAAGGCCACGCCTGTGTCATTTTTGCTTGTCCCAAAAGTTTCAAATCGAATGTTGACATCTGAAACATAGTATCTTTTACTGACAATATGTTGGTTGTGACTATTATATGGTATTTATAGCATTTACTAGTCCAGTGGAAAATCATTAATATGTCCATTCCAATTTTGTGCAATATGTGGGCCAGCTAAATGAGAAATGGAATTGCCTGTGTATTGTTGCAATGGTGTCTAACCATTAGTAATGATGGTGTCTAATCATTATTGATGTGATATCTACTGCTTTAGATATCAACAACCTATAGAGAGACAAATTTAATATGATTGGGGGAGTTTGATGAGTTCTAGGCGCATATTTCTTATCATAGAACAAGATTATATGAAAATGTGTCTATGACTAATCACCATTCATGCCATATATTTCTGATTTGGTTATAGATGCTAGTAATTCATGTTATTCTCATTAGTTGCCTCAGTCCTATATTTTGATGTTCAGATCTTGTCCTTAGACTATTCTCTTTCTCCTTTGAATCACCAACATACATGTGTTATGTGTCAGTATAAGTACTCAAGGTCAAGTTACTACCAAGTTGTATATGGGATTAGTAGTTGTTACTTCCATAGCAGGTTGGGTGTATCATAGCTAAGCTATCTTTTAGTTATGAAAATATGGTGGAGACTCAATACTGATTGTCTACGTGGTTGGATAGGAAATGGTTTAACCTTGTACTAATTTTTGAACTTTCTTGTTCCTGTATGGTACTTTTCTTATTACATTCACGAACTTCTTCGGATTACTGAAATTTGATTTAGCTGAGGTTGACTTGTTAATTGTGTTTGCATTATGAACATTTTGTATCAAGCAACTTACTATAGCTATTTCTGAATCATCCATCTTATTACATGGAAAGTTGGAAACCAAACTAGTCTTTCTCTTCTTCGAGTGGAACCCATCGAATTCCACCTCCCTTGGTGTCCCTTCACTATAGCAAGTCTATCATGAAAGCTAATGGAATGATGATAAAACTAATGATAATGGGTACTTTGCTGGCTTAAGAGTGGTTACGTTGAAAACCCAAACTCAATGTAAAAATTGCATGATAACACAAAATTGTGGAGTTATGAACAAAAAGATTCAGACATGAGCAGAATTGCCCAACAAAAGAATTGCAAGCCTATACTCAACAATCCTAACATCCACATAATGCTACATAATACATGTCAACAAAGAAGTTGAACACATCCGAGACTGCTCAATGGACTAAACTTCCATAAAATTAACAGAAAGCTCATACAAGCCCCAAACGCAAAGTAAAAATTGCATGAT
>JASDQU010815280.1:6883-21831 GCA_032191745.1 Picea mariana
TTGTTTCTAGCTCATAGGAATTTTATATTCAACCTAACTTTTGCTAGATGACTTGACTTTTTCTCATGGCTCACAAGGATTGACTAGGCTCACAGAGGTTGTACATTCCCCTTGACGTTTTCAATAGTCTATCTATGCTTGCAAAGGTTTTACATTCCCCCTGACATTTGCACTAGACTATTTATGCTCATAGAGGTTGTATGTTCCCCTTGACTTACATAGCATCTCATTCATCCTGACTTTTGGTTTGACTCACAGAGGTTGTACGTTCCTCCTAGATTTTGTCAATACCTCACAAGACTGGTTGATTCTCTAGTTCTCCCTGCTAGCCTCTTTCATTGGAGAATGACTTTCGATGTTATCAAATTTAACAAATATACAAAACTATGCTTAATGAGTAGAAATACTAATGTCATATATATGATAGTAAAAACCAACAGTGGAAAATAATTGAACAGTAGAAAACAACTCACATTTGGCACCATAAATCTAGGCTATGCCACAGTATGAAACCACGGGGAAAATATAGAATTCAATAATATTTTTATTGATCTTCTAAGAAATCATTACAAAGTTGAAGCAATTAAAATACTTCAACAAATACAACACAAATCTTATCTCACTTACCCAACACCTTTTTCTCATCAAAACAGTGCATAAACTCAGCCTTGAAATTTGTGCCCCTATTGTATAGCCTCCATGACCCAATACAACCAACCCAAGCTTCAAAATTGTCTTGGAAAATGTGCCAAAATGATGTTGATTTGTACAATACACAAATGTATGATTTTTATAGAAGAAAATCTCTTGGAAATTGTGCCAACTGGAACAGAAGTGGCACCCTCGATTTCTATGCCTCTTTTCTTACTGTACGATTAGGTTGAAATGTTGTACAACTAAACTATAAAATCCTTATGGATTGACTATGAAGTTGCAAGGTTGTTCCTCCTTAGAGTGTGTGCCAATCCCTCTCCTCAAAATGTGCCCCCTCTTCTCCCTCAAGTGTTTCCTTTATGCAATTTTAATGTGTAACTCTTTTAACCCTTGGTCTCCCTTGAGTGACTCTTCACTTTCCCTTGAGATCAACAGTCCAGACTTAATCATTCGATGAGGTCACTTAATTTACTAAAGTGACCCTCCACATCATAAATTCACTTTCCACATTAAAAAATAAAAGGCCCAACTTTATAAAATCACTTTATAAAGTTACTTTATAAAAACATATTATAAAGTCACTAGGGAGAAAGTGTGCTCGGTCACTTTTGCATGTTGGGCATCGCCAATGTAGAATTACCTCCAAGATACCAATTCTAACACTCCATCTTACCAAGAGAGGTACTTCTGTTACCACCACTAGAATTTGTCTACAACTCATCAACTGCCATAGTTGCTCCCTCTGTACTAGAATTCTTTTCTCCCTCTAAATAGGAAGCCACTTCCCCCACTATAATGGAAGCCTCTAATACTATATTCATTGATATATGAACTGAAGACATGCTCATATGAGACTTCACACTCTCCTGAGCATCCACATATTTCGATTCATGCCTACTAATTCCTCTGAGAGTCCCGTAAGATAATTGAGTCCTCGGTATCAATTCTCTCTCTCGTGTAACTTGCCCAGTCTCCAACATATAATCTGAATCCAAAACTCCACTGGACCCCAAAAAAGGTCATCCCAACAACCTATACATCATACCTTTCATGATTCCAAGCCTCATTGTTGAATCCAAGGCCACTCTCTCTGACTGCATGAGCACTTGTCCATCCTTTAATATCACTGCATACCCCTTATCCTCCAGAGCTGATATAGAGAGCAAGTTGACCGTCATCTATGGTACATGCGACACCTCCTCCACCTTCAGAGAACCTCCTGACTCTAGATAGAAATACATGGTTCCAACCCCCTTAACTGCATGCATGGTGTCAACCCCACTATCCACATGCATCTCTAAGTTTGTCTCTGACACACTAAGGAACATTGATCTCATTCATGTCATATGTATAGATGTTCTTCATGTCTTGTGAGGTGATCGAATCATTGTTCTTCTTCTTCCCCTTACTCTTCTTCCAATCAAAACCCCTTTGCACTAACTTCAAATCAAGTGTCAAATCTCTTATTTGTTGAACCTCGGAGCACCAGTTCTGATACCATGTAGAAATTAGCTCAGAAACTCAATATAGCATTCCTTAATTTCAACCTCCTATTAAGATTCAATAGTAAATCATAAAAACCAAATATAGAACTATGTTTAATGAGTAGAAATACCAATGTCATATATCTAATATTAAAAACCAACATTGGAAAATAAATAAACAGTAGATAATTTCTCACATTTGGCACCATAAATCTAGGTAAGAAACCACAAGGAAAAGATATTATTCAAGGAGATTTGTATTGAGCTTCTAAGAAATCATTACGAAGTTGGAGCAATGAAAATACTTTATCAAATACAACATAAAACTTATCTCACTCTCCCAACACCCTTTTCTTAGCAAAACAGTGCATAAACATAGGCTTGAAAGTTGTGCCCCTATTGTACAGCCTCCATGACCTAGTACAGCCAATACAAGCTTCAAAATTGTCTTGGAAAATGTGCTAGAATGATGATGTTTTGGACAATACCCAACTATATGCTTTTTATAGCAGAAAATCTTTTGGAAATCATGCCAACTGGAAGAAAAGTGGCACCCTCGATTTATGTGCCTCTTTTCTACTACATGAACAACTTCAGTTGTTGTACGACCACATTGTAGCAGTTGTACAGACTGAGTATGAAGTTGTTGAACTGTTCATCCTTGGAGTTGTTTCCAATCCCTCTCCTCAAAATGTGCGCCCTCTTCTCCCTCAAGCATTGTCTTTATGCAATTTTAATGTGTAACTCTTGTAACCCTTGGTATCCCTTGAGTGACTCTTCACTTTCCCTTAAGATAAATGGTCATGAATTAATCATTTGTTGAGGTCACTTAGGTCACTAAAGTGACCCTCAACCTCATAAAGTCACTTTATACATTAAAAAATAAAGGAACCAACTTTATAAAATCACTTTATAAAGTTACTTTATAAAAAACTTATTATAAAGTCGGTATGGAGAAAGTGTGCTATGTCACTTTTGCATGTTGGGCATTGCCAATGAAAAAATACCTCTGAGATACCAATTCTAACACTTATACTTTATTTGGAAGAATAATAATGATGTTATTTTTAATAAGAATGAGCTTGCTCACACTTTTTCTTGGTATGATGGTGCACTAACATGTTCTAGTCTATCCTTAAAATTCATAGTGCATGCATGCACAACAAGAATGGAGATGGACCACTTGTAGCAACTAAGGGAGTTATGAAGTGAGGCTTTGTGCATGATTATTTGGGATCCATCTAGTCCCCTCTTCCTTCTTCAACATAGTCTCTTCAGAGTGATCATAATAATGTTGGAAAACAAGTTATATAGTAGCTAGAATGTGTGCATAGCATACCACCCACTCTTTTCATTCATGAAAAATAATTCTCAATGATGGCCCTTACTATATTGTATGATCCCAAGCATCACGAGCCTAGTGTTGATGGGTGGAAGATGTGTTGGTATTTTTATTAGCTGCGGGAGGTATTAACCTCCATGTGTAACCTTGACAAGACTAGAATATTATGGGAAGCAAAAGAAACTCTAAAAGCCTTGGACATAACCCTAGAAGACAAGTTAGCTAAAGAGAATAATTAATATTGATTTTCTAGCCTCTAGAATGATAAATCATCCCAAAAAACTAAGGAAGAGTAGTATAAATACATGATGCCAGAATGCATTTGGACACACACAACTCGCAACTATATAAATTCAGTAAGTCCACAAGTTTGGAGAGTAGTTGTAGTTGCAGCTCCTACAAGTAGTATTTTCGGTTTTAGGCTTGGAATTTCTCTTGGTTATGGTTTGGACTTTCTTATTGGTATGCTAGATTTGGAGAGTGGTATGCTACCTTGATTGGATTTTGGACCTAAGTTATGCTTCCAAAATTATTCTCTCTGTCAAGGTTAAGGTGCTCGGGGGTGGCTTCGACCTATGGTTGGGTGACAATATTGCTATATTGTCTATGGTTAAATGAACACATGTATTATTTCTAATAATTTATGGGCCCACACTATCTTTGGTTAGTCTAACCACTCAAAGATATATTGGGAGAATTTTCTCAGTTACAGTTGTAGTTGCAGTCAAAGTTTTTGTTGCGGCAATGAAACCCTAACCCTCTTGTTAAGGAAAATTAAGTGAAAAGCTTGACCTAATTCCTAGATAGCCTAGTGCGTCCTAGCCTAGCATAGCTCCTAGTACTCTTAGCAAGCTAATACATCAATTTTGAGCTTTTGGTCAAAATCCAAGGTTGACCAAGTCAAAGAAGTCACGACTTACTCTATGAAGTCAAAAAACAAGTTAAAAAGGGGGTTCTAACTTCAGAGCATGGAAGACAAGGATTGATCTCATCCTTGTCAAGAATAAAGTGTTGGATATCATGAAAGGAAAGATCATGGAACCACAGTTTGAATAAGGAAAATAGAAGGAACCTTAGAACGTCGCAGTTATGGAGAAGTTCAAGAACAATGACATCAATGTCATGAGTATCATAGTGGACTCTGTAAAAGACCACTTGATGCCCTACATCTCTCATCTTGACTCATATAAGAAGATGTATGATGCCCTAACTAACCTCTTTCAGTCAAAAACATTGTACAAGTAACAAGTCTAAAAAATTATCTTCGTGACATGAAAATGAATGATGATGAAAGCATAACATCATACTTGGTAAGAATCTCTCAGTTAAGAGATCAACTACAAGATATTGAAGAAATCATTTCAGAAAAGGAATTGGTAAATATAGTACTCAATGGTCTTCCCAAGGCATGGGATGCATTTGTCGCAAGCATGAACAAAAGAAAGGAGTATCCCACATTTGAATAACTTTGGAATTGTGAACAAGAAGAATCAAGGATTATAGGAAAAGAGACATTCCAAAGGAAAGATGATGATCAAACCTCACAACAAATTTCAAGAAATTCAGGAATAAGAAGAAGTTTGACTCAAGGAAGAAACCAAATCAAGAAAACGATAATGCTTCAACTGTTGAAAATATGGTCACTACAAGAATCATTGTCTAAATAAAATGAAGGAAACATGTGAAGCAACAATTGTTGAAGAAAAGGAACCCTCAAAGAAATTCAAACAAGATGAAGAAATACTTTTTCTTCTAAGTCATGGTAACAATATTCTTCAAAGTTCTTGTACATACCATGTTTCTATAGTTTCTGTACATATCACACATATCTATTTCTTAGAAGATAAGATGTTCAAGTAAAGAAATACATATGGAAGAATAACAAGATAAGGATTGATATCAAGATGACTACAACTCAAGCAATACACATGAAAAGATGAAGTATGTTGACAATCCTTCGTAACAATTCATGTGGAGTCTATTATATAAGTAACAACTACCAGATAAGCCGAAATCATAATCAAACTTGAAGAGACCCAGAAGAAGTCAAAATAGAAAGAAGTCAACAATCAAGAGGAAATTAGAAAAATACTTGTGACACTTTGTAGAAGGCAATACAGATGCAGACGGAAGCGTGGACTCTCTTAGTTGGAGGGAGTTGATTACATAATTTCAAAAGAAGAGCATGCATTCATGCATGAAGCAAGGATTATGAGGGAGATAATTATAAATGATATTTTCCATTGAATATTATGAAGTATATGTCCATGTTCTCATTGAAAGTAGCAGCCATGATAAGAAACACGTGTTTAGAAGAAGTCTTATTCGAAAAGAATCCTTAAAGTATACTAAGTTGTCCATCTACATCCATGATCCCATGATAAAAGGAAGAAGTTGGAATCTTCAAGGCATGGAATCTATAGAAGACTCCATGTTCCCAAGAGATAAAGAGAAACATGAGGAGGAACATTAAGATTCCAAGAAAGAAAGAAAAGCCAGAACAACCAATGATTATACCGAGAACCGGAAAGATTACCAGCTTGGTTTGACCCCACTAGAAGAAATCGAGAAAAAGAAATGGAAGTTATGATAAAGAACAATGTATGTAATAAAATGTGAAAAAGACCTATGAATGGAAGCATTGCAAGATTCATAGGTTCTTCTAGAAGGAGGGAGAATATTGTGACAACATCTTGTTCCAATAAACCAAATATACCACTTGTAGTATCCATGGATTGGAATTTACATGTAAAAGATTGTTCTTCCCAATAAAGAAAGTGAGAAAGAAGATTATACCAGAAAGAGACCCATGTATGCAGATATAAGAAGACCTTGTATGGATTCAAACAACTTGATGTAGAGTATCTCATATACAACAGAAGCACGGTGAAAACTTTCTATGACAAAGATAGTGTATCAGAATAGTTACTCAGAAGTCTAGGATTATGGATTTCAAATCCATGGAAAACTCTCTTGATCAGAGAAAAATTTCTACTTGGATATGTTTCAATTTGATCATTTCGACGATATCATGAGCTAGCAAGAAACATAAGTGTTGAATTCAACCATGATATATTGTATTGATCAAATATATATGAATCCTTCAGAGAAAACCAATGTTCCATGATAGACCGAAGTACATTGAGATCAAGAATTATATTCTTCGTGATGAAGTCCAGAAAAGAGAAGTGATTCTCCAATATATTTCCACAGATGAGAAGATACCAGATATTTTGGTCAAGCCTTTGTCCAAGATAAAAAGTTTGCGTACTTAAGAAACAAGTTAGGGCTCGTGGAGACAAATTACTTATTGAAAAAGGAATAGATTACTCTCAGATTGGGAGGGAGAAATGATATGTCATGGACAGACATTTTTCAATTTGAAACATGATCTAGGATGAGTAGCTCATTTCCAGTTCGGAAAGTGGTTTGAGATTTATGACGGACAGGCATTTTCTAGTTCAGAAAATGGTCGAGATCAGACATGATTTTTTGTAATGAAAATGGTCTGACACATTGTTGATGTACCATATACAACGATTCCCCTTGTGGATAGTGTGGGGGAATGGTATAAGATAGTCATTCTTCTTGGCAGTCACTCTGATCAGTGGTCAAGTAGAATGGTCTTCCTCTTTAAGCAAACATTCTTTCAAAGTTCAAAGTTGTGAGGAGTTTCGAAGAATGGTGTGTTTTGTAGGTTGGTGCAGGACAGTCATTTCCATTAGAAAATCGTCTGGATAGTCATTCCCTAGGGAAAACTTATTCTATCCAAGTTTCACTATGATTAGTGCGAGAGGAATGGCCCAGTTACGTGAATGGTCCAGGTTCAACAATCAAGGACAGGTACTCCCTAGGGCAGACTCATTCTCTCTAGGTTGCACTATGATTAGTGCTAGAGGAATGGCCCAGTTAGGTGAATGGTCTAGGCTAAGAAATTAGGGACAGATATTATTCTATGCTTGAGAAGAATAGTCTAGATAGACCATGGCTTATGTTTTACCTCCTGAGGGAGATGCTCTTCCAGATCTCACAGATGTGAGTGGAAGAATGGTCCAGATGACTCAGTTTATATCATGATATTGTTATGCAAGTTGATATCGGAAGATATGATTACCGTGGAGACTATATGTCTATGGACAATAGTTGTATGCCACTGTGGTGTATGTGTTCCAGTGGTTGTGACTATGTGCCACTAGTTAAATAGTCGTGTACTACTTGGTGTGGTTGTGTGCCACTGGATAGTAATTGTGTACTACTATGGATAGACGTCACATAGTTGTGTTCTATTGAATGACATTGTTTTGATTTCCATGAAGACTATCAATAGTGTTGGAAATGATTACCAACTAAATGGATAGTCAGTGTGCTGGTGGACAGATATTCTCCAGGCGGAAAATGGTCAACAACAATTATTCTTCTAGGACGTATGTCCAGATTAGAACAATAGTCCTTGTAGCCCATGGCATGGCTTCCAACGTTTGTTGTAACAATTATTCTTCTAGGACATACGTCCAGATTACAAGAATAAGTATTGTATCACTATGTGGAGTGAGTGACTTATTCAACATCATGTCTGATTATTCAAATGGAGTATGGCTTCGAGATATGATGTATTTGATGCTATCAGATGATACTGATATTGATGATGGTGCTTGTGATTTAATCATGCGGTAACATGTGTGGCTTTGATGATGCTACCAGTCGAATGGTATGTTTTTTCTCAAGACCATTGCTTTCAATACCTCCCTAGCTAGGAGGGAGTGTTGATATTTTTGGTAGCTACGGCGGATATTAACCTCCACGTGTAACCTTGACAAGACTAGAATATTCTGGGATGCAAGAGAAACCCTAAAATTCTTGGACATAACCCTAGAAGACAAGTCGGCTAAAGAGAATAATCAATATTGAGTTTCTAGCCTCCAGAAAGAGAAGTCGACCTGGACAGCTAAGGAAAAGAAGTATAAATACAAGAAGTCAAAGCTCATTTGGACACACACAACTCGCAACTGCAGAAATTCAGTAAGTGCACAAGTTTGGAGAGTAGTTGCAGTTGCAACTACTGCAACTAGTATTTTCAGTTTTAGGCTTGGAATTTCTCTTTTTTATGGTTTGGACTTTATGCTTGGTATGCTAGCTTTGGAGAGTGGTACACTACCTTGATTGGCTTTTGGACCTAGGGTTTGCTTCTAGAATTATTCTCTCTTTCAAGGTTAAGGTGCTCGGGGGTGGCTTCGGCCTATGGTTGGGTGATAATATTGCCATATTGTCTATGGTTAAATGAGGAAACCTATTATTTCTAACAAGATGATGTTAGATAAATCATTGAAAGTGACTAGTTGGGGCCTTGCTCGAAATGATCAGGATGTGACCCCACTTGTTGCACACATTATTGCTTAGAGCTATATGCATCTAGTTGTATGCCTTGTGGCACCATAGAATATGCTTCATGTTCTAGCTTGTTAGCAATTATTTACTTGTGTTTGTTTTGGTATAAGGGAACTTGACTTTCAGTTTTGGATAGTGATTGTGGTGGTTGCATCTGCATGTCACCTTTTTTTTATAAAAGTGGCATGCACAATGTTTTTATTATTTCTTTTATAATTTAAAAAATTAAAAATTTTGCAAGCTTTATCATCCATTATGGTAACAAATTCAAGGGTAAAAAGTTATCTCACCATGATGGCTATAGGTGAATTTTTTTTTGCCCAAGAAAAAAAGTCTCAACCTAGATAACAAAAAGATATTCATTCCTTAAACCTCAACTATCATATTAAGTTCAATTTTACTACATTTTTGTGTCATTTTTAAAGCTACATTTTAACCACATAATTAATTGTTAAGGTGTGCATCAACCTATTTTGATAAGAAACTAGAAACATTGGTAATTTTGAACCTAAATCAAGTTCAAAAGCAAAAGAATTACAAATAAATTAGCACTTTCCTCTTTTTCGATTATACATGTCATTACAAACCCAATAACAACTTCAAAATTATATTTCTATGCATAATCCATTATCTTTGCATTCAAATAAATGGACCAAAAGAATATAATCCTCTATCATCTATCTAAGAGAAATTGGGGGACGTTAATACTAAGTATGAAGAATCAAACCTAACCTTCAAGATGCACTCATCTTTTCAATGAAAACATTTAAAGGAACAAAAATGTGATGTGCATATTGCAAAGGGAAATTTTTTAAAACATATCTCGAAATAAAAACCAAGAATCCTAGGAAAACGAGAATAAATAAGTCAAGATCAACCCAAGGTTAGTTAAGGATCAATAGCATCATGTCTTCATTAACAACAAAAAGTCCTTTGAAGGCTGGAGAACTATTATAACTTCAAATGAGTGCATTCTTATAAGAACATAATTAGGTAGAAATGAGTGCATTTTTATAAGAACATTATTAGGCATTTCTCATCCAAACCATATTAAATGAAGCTGAAATTTTAATAAAGGAAAAAAATATTATGAGAAAAAACCAATTTAAAAATAAAGTGTTGTGTGTTACCAAAATAGAATTCCCATAAAAGCATGGACCCATCTTCACTAGTCCCATAAGATAATGGCTTGAATCAGTCCCAACATAGGTTATGTTAGCCTTTGAATCTTATACAATCATAAATTCATAGTATACCACCTAATGCATTTCATATAGTTTTTATCCTAAGGGTGTTCTAGATTCTTATTTTGCCTCAACCTACCTTATCTCCTGATGAGGTGTCGATGTGGTAGAAAATGAGGTGATTTATATTATCTATTATACATTTGTATCATCAAAATGAATACAATGTTGAGAATATTGCTTGAGGCTTTTTCCATCAAAGTTCTTGTCTCTTTTGTGTTCTATATTTTATCAATTGGTGTCAGATCTCTATAGTTTTTAGGGCATGGTAATTCTGTGATAGTTCTTGATGGAGAATTTGCAATTTGAAATTCAATGATGGAAGAGCACATTTGATCTTAATAATGGTAGTCACATCTACAATCTTTACAATCAATTTGAATGGAAAATGCCAAAGATGAGAAATGGACATCAAATCTGAGAAGAGGTGGTGGTTTGAGCTTATAATCTCGATGCAAATCCGATTGCAGGTTTCAATTTTCTAAAGATTCTTTTGTAGGGTTTTCTATTTGATTATATAGCTACATGTGGATGTAGAATGTCATTGTTGTGACTCTCTTGTCTTTTTGAGGAAATAGTTGTTAATGTGGCTTTGAGTTCAAAAGCATGTGTGTGTGTGGCATGTGTTAGTTTTTTACCCACCCAACACCCGATAAATTATTTCATAGAAAATACCTTGTTGTAATAAACTTATTACTACGGATTTACTAAATGAAAAAGACAACAGATTTTTAACAATTTAAATAAATAAATTAGTAGAAGCAATAAACAGGAAAGTACAATTATGCATGCATATTTATTCCCTTCAAATAAACTTTTCATTATAAATTAATCCAAGATTAGAAAGGCTCTTGTCCTAGAAAAATGGTCTCTTTGAGAAAAATACAAAAAATAAAATAGATGATCACACCTCAAGATTTGTCCTTTGATCTTGTTGGTCACTAGTCCTTTGATGCTCCTTGCTCCCTTCCTCCGACCATGCACACTTGGATGAAAGCCATTCTCTACCCAATACAATGAGATCTCACATCTCACTGTGTGTCTATCCTCCTCTCACCTTAGTTGTCTTTTATAATGTTGAGTTTACCATAAATCCAAAACCATAGATCTCCAAAGTGATCAATGACTAAGATTAGATCTCACCAACACTTTAGATCAATGGCTAGGATTTAATTTAATTCAATAATGCCAAAAACTTAGGCATTTAATTAAATTAAAGTCAATTAATTATAAAAAGACATTCACTTTAATAATTACTTTAATAAAGTGAATTTATTGAGTCTTGAGAGTTATTAATGACGACTTCCACATGTTAGTCACAAAACCAATGTGGAAGTACGTGTATGATGCTGCAAACATCAACAACATGCGATAATGTGATTTTAAGTTAGTGGTGGTAGTCTTTACGGAGTTCCCAAATGTCCCAGAGTTTTTCACATTTGCATCTAGAGAGCCTCCATTTTTCAAAATATTACTAGGATCCTTGGGCATTATCAGTTTGTAAGGTGAACAATTATTTTGTTTTGATGCAATCTCAGCTTCTGAATGCTTAATCTATGCACCCACTCTTTTCTTTCAAGTTTCTATCAACTTCTTTGCCTTCCTATGAATTTTTGAATTTGTGTGAGATCTCAAAATCTTCACCGACCTTGCAACATTGCTAGTTTTCAAAGCATCAAAGTCTACATGCAATTGCTATGACCATTTTTTTCTCTATACCTGCACTCGTACTAGTAACTAGTGGATTCCCTAATCTAGCTTAATTGGAACTATAATTGACTCCTACTACTACAAAGATTCTTTTGCTAGATATATTGGACCTATAATTCCTTGTCTTCGTGTTTGCAACATTGTTCGCTGAAAACTTTGAGTCTTCTTTTCAATTGGAAATGGGTTTCAATACTTATATGATCAATTTCCTATAGTTGAAGATCTCTTCCTCAGCGATATAAAAACTACTCAGCACTCACGGTTCACTGTGAGGGATCAACGATCTGGCCCTAAAGTGAAGCCTAGAGAGCTCGTGGCCTATTTAAAACTCCACACACCTGTCAATTTGGTTCGATCTGAATCAAATGTGAGATCAGTATCGTTCTTCAACAAATCTACAAAGCGATCTACATCCCTCAAGTGGATCCAGGAATTGGCTCAAGCGACCCATCTCCTGGATAGTGCATCTTTCATTCAGCTAATCTGTTATCACTCCAAGAGTCACCCTTAGACTGCAAATGGGGGTAAGCCTGGTAAAATTAAATTTGTTTGATTGGTTTAAAAGTTGGGAGTCAAAACAAGACCGCAAAGAAAGGAAAGGATAACAGAGGTAGTTGCATATCAGTTTGGGACTGTTAGGCTATGGAGTCATAAGTATCGTGATTAATGAAGGCATTTAAACTACCTATCAGACAAAGGATTTATGTGGTGATGAGGAGAACAAGACAGAATCTATCTGAGTGATAAACCATGAAAGATGGGCAAGATGACAGTAGATCCTCTACTGCCTCAGGAATCCATAAATCAAGGATGCTACATCTAGACAAGAAGAAAAACAACAAGTGTCTGAGTGATAAACGATGAAACATGGGAAAGATGACAACAGACCCTCTACTGCCTCAAGAATTCATAGATCAAAGATGCTACATCTAGACAAGAAGAAAAACAACAAGTGTCTGAGTGATAAACGATGAAACATGGGCAAGATGACAACAAAACATCTACTGCCTTAGGAATCCATAAATCAAAGATGTTGCATCCAGACAAGAAGAAAAAAAACAAGCGTCTAAGTGATAAATCATGAAACATGGGTAAGATGACAACAAATCCTCTACCACCTCAAGAATCCATAGATCAAAGATGCTACATCTAGACAAGAAAAATAGAATAGCATGTAAACTAAGCAAACAATGTGATACAACAACTCAAAAGAATATTCAATAACATAATATTTACAATCCAAGCCCCTCAAGCTTACAAACTGAAAAATAGAGAGCCCTACTCCTAAAACTCTCTCAACTATCCAGCCTCTGAACCCCCACTTTAACAAAATCTTAAAATGATCTATTTATAATTAGATCAGTCCACAACTGCAAGGAGTATGATCTGGCCATCCCTTTCAAGGATTTTTGTCTGTGCATTCTTCTGTCAAACTATGCATATTTCCTCCTATTAGAAACAAGCTCAAATTAGTATGGGCTTGCAAGATAAAACCGTTCATCATGGTACCTCAGGCTGACAATTAGGTCTCCTCGGCCAGAGCATTCCATGCTTTCTATTTATGGATGGAGTTGAGGCTTCAACTACCAATCCTTGTTCATTAACTGAATCTACCTCGGGATCAGAGTGTGGTTAGAAAACTAACGAGTGACCACGTCTTGCTCATGGATTGGGAGTTGATTAAGCGGGTGGTTTCGAGGCCACAAAAATTAGTCTTTGTTCATTGGTTGAACCCTCCTCGGTGTAACATCCCGCTTTGGCGCACTAAGAAAACTTATTCTTTGAGGACACTTGCTCGCAAGTGATCTAGACTATTATGATATTAAATCTCTTGTCCTTGATTATGATGCATTATGACTGATAACATGATGTTTACTGCATTGACATAGACAGGTGCTATTGACTCAGTTTTATTGAGTGTGCAGGGTTTTTGGATGTTGAGGATGTAAAGGCATCGATGGAACCCCTTGGACTCCGGATTGAGTCAGGGAGTGTGTTATTTGCGTTGATCTATTTACTTTGATATTACATTGATTTGATGATATGATGTGGACTTGTTCTGACATGATTGTTGATGATGCAGGTTGACGATAACTTGCCGACTAGACTCACATATGGAGTAAAGGGGCCACACATGATTACCAAAGAGTTTGAGGGAGAGGTGTAGACAACAGCCCTGCCACAGCCTACTAGCACTCCCGCCGTGGCTCGAATTGTAGGTTAACGATTACCTAGTTTGAGAGGATCCACGATGTCGTGAGGGTAGACTGCGACAGTCGCTCACAATGACTCTAAGGGGCGCGCAATAAGGTTGGGGACTTATTCCTTAGAAGCCCTTAGTCTCACACAAGTTCACCTGGTGGAGTGTTGACTCCAGGGGCTATTGATGTCTACTAATCAGTCAAGTTGGCAAGTGGCACCCTAAGAACACGTGGTGCATCCTGAAAGGCACGTCGCACAAAAGAAATGAACGAGGTGAGTGGAACCCTTGGAGCACGTGGTGCTTCCGGAAGGGCACATCGCATTGATGTTGATGAAGGAACAAACCTAGATGGCACTAAGACTTTTAACACATTAAGAAATTCTTAAAACAACTTCCCTAAATAATTGTCGCTCAGTTCAGAATCTAATTCCTAAGTCTAAAACTTCTCTACTGTAAAATTTTGTTTAACCTTAAGAAAAAGACCCTATAAAAATAAAAATAAAAATCTAAACTAAAAACCACTTAAGCAATAGTTTTAGTCTTCATAATTTTTTGGGGTCAAATGAAGAGAGTAATAATTTAATTAAAATTCATGGTTTTAAATGGTAAAGAAGAAATAAATTATTTAACTTGTGAAAGTGTAAAAAAAAAAAAAAGATTTCAAATTAATAATAAAAGGAAAAGAGCAAATAGCGCAACTGCCATTTTGGCCCTAATAAAAGGGGAAAGACGAGAATAATAAAAAATAGGAAACTAAGGAATGGGGGGAAACATAATAAGGGAAAGAGGGGAACTTATGGTAAAAAACGAGGTCAACATAGTAAGGAATCTGCAATTAAGAACCTTCTAAAATGAACTAAATTAGCAACTTCATTCTAGGGAAAGTATTTAAACCTCAAAGGGAATCTAAGAACACCTAGGAGTAA